>JBCNJP010000017.1:2613330-2696169 GCA_039602395.1 Deinandra increscens subsp. villosa
TTACTCTATATATTATTTGGGCTCGAGCAACGTTTTAGACTTTTAGTTATGTAGTCCATACTCCATTTAACTTATACATATCTTAAAATTAGGGGCCCAAGCCCAATAATCGTTTCATCACGAATTTTCCTCACTCACTATTTACCAATGTTTTAAAACTCACTTTGAACCGGTCGGTTCAACCTGGTTGAATCGGTGACTGGATGTCAAGCCGGTTTGGGTGTGACAAGTTTAAAGTAAGCTAGAAATAATTTTTAACTCGACGGTGTTCTTGATTCAACTTGCCGAAACCCGAATTCGGGGCACTAACTGAACCGATTTTAAAATTTTAAGTCACGCACTCACGCTAAATGACGAAGAAGTTCATGCATATAACACTTCAGTGAATTTTGTTTTGGATAAATAAGTTCGATTAAAATTTATATTGTTGTTTTTGGATAATTGTAATTTGTTTAGTACTTTATTGTTTTTTTTTGTGCAGGTGTTGTGTTTGAAAGATTATAAAGTGCATATATTAAATTTTCATGTTTGAATAGTCAATCCGATTCGATCTTCCGGGTAAACCGGTTGAACATTTTTTAACACAAATAGAATCTCGCTTAAAATTTCGGTTTTATAACATTGTTAGTTTACAAAATACAATCTAGAAATGGAACGTTCATGGTCTTATGCATACACAATAAAGTTAATTAAAAAAGAGAGACGGTGAACTTGTATTGTTATTTTAGACTTTGATAACAACAATAGTAATAATAATAGAAAGAGTCATGGTCTGTTAAGTGACATAAATTTGTATTATGTCATACATAACATTTAGATCGTAGGTTCGATACTTGAAGCGTTTGACTTTTAATTTTAACGTCATTGCGTAGTATTTTTGTTTTCTTTATATGTGCAATTTAGCATTCCAACTGCTTTATGACTCGTATATCCCCGCGACAAGCCGAAAACACACATGTAGCAAAATCTAGTTTAAATCATTTGTTGCCATTAAAATATTCCAAAATCTATAAATCCAACCTTCCCACCAATCTAATGTTCGGTGTACCCTTGCTAAACAATACTAAAACAATAATAATGATTTAAATGATAATAATAAAATCTAGTAGGATATATAGATGTCCAATCATAGAATGCCACGCAGGCAACAAGGATCAAAGTTTATCCTACTTCAAACATTCCATGGCCATAAACACAACTCTTTTATGTGGCTTTTGCTATTAAGATCTTCCAAGAAACTCCATTTTTTTCATCCAAGCTTTTTCAAGATCAAAAATGGCGACTACTCTCATGTCTTCTCTTCCTCAATTCACTGGTTTAAAGGCCACTTCATCATCACACTCCCCAATTCAAAGCATGGTTAGTTCTTTCTGCTTCTTTATATATCTTTCTATTTTCTACTAGCAATTCATATTTTTGTAAGTGTAAAAAACGTTAACTATAAGTCGCACTAACTAGAAATTGTGTAACCCAAACATGACCGGCTTAAATCGCTTATCTAAACGGGTTGGCGAGTTGCTAGTGTAATAATCAAGTTGTAAAGGTGTTAGTGGGTTACTGGTTTGTAAAAAACATATTAAGCGGGTTAGTGGGTCGACTATTTCGTTTACAGGTTGGCGGGTCGACCTATTCAACTAAGCGGTTAACATGTCAATCTGAACGACCCATTTTTTTAAACGGGTTAGATATGTCCGTCTAAAACTGAACGACCCATTTTTTAAACGGGTTAGATATGTCAGTCCAAAACTTAGACTTTTTTTCGTGTGGGGTTCATGTCGTTACGAAAATTAACACCCTGGTTTTCTTTCGCGATAAAAAAATCGGCTGTATTTTCTACTAGCAATTCATATTTTTATAAGTGTAAAAAAGGTTAACTCTAATTCGCACTAACTAGAAATTGTGTAACCCAAACATGACCTGTTTAAACCGTTTATCTAAACGGGTTGGCGAATTGACAATGTAATAATCAAGTTGTAGGGTTGTAAAAATATGTTAAGAGGGTTAGTGGGTCGACCTGTTTCGTTTCACAGGTTTGGCGGGTCAACCTATTCAACTAAGCGGTTAAACGGGTTAAAAATATGTCAACCCAAAACTTAAACTTTTTCGTTAGGGGTTCATGTCATGTCGAAAATTACCACTACTCCTGCTTTTTCTTTTAGTTTGACCTTTGTCCATACATTACCTAATGGGCCAAGAAACCCAATTTAGAGATTATAGCCCTATAAAAATTAGGCTCCCCATTTTTTAAAATTTTATTAATATTTTTTTAACTTTTTAAATGCATGTATATACATATAAATACAGTTAAATGATCTAATTAGTTAGGTTGTGTATTGGTTAATGCCTGAGTTCACACTCTTAGGTCCCAAGTTCAAATCCTCTACACCACATTTACATTTCTTTTTATTTATTATTTCATTTTTGTAGATTTTTTTGTCTTTATTTGGTTTCCTTAGTTTAATTTAACACACATGTGTTTACGAATGACTAACATATTTGAATGTTGTATTAAATAATTTGTATCAAATGAGCTTAGAAAAATAAATTTATTCTAGTCAGATTTGTTCATATGTAATGAAAAAAAAAAAGATTGACTCTACTAATTACGAACAATGTATATTATTAGTGTTGACGAGGATTTAAAACATAACTTTTAAAAATACAAAAGACCGTGAAATGTCAGTTCGCCTTGGGCCCAGTCGTTTGAGGCCCCATGAGTCATCTGATTAATCATATTACATAGCCTAAATTGATGAAAATCAGATAAAATTATGAGTGTATGATTATATGATTGACAACTTTTCAGGTATCATTGCAACCAATGAAACCCAAGGGAAAGGGAGCTCTAGGTGTTCGTTGTGACTTCATCGGGTCATCCACCAATGTGGTAAATTACTTGAACCCGACTTAATTTAGCATAAACATTATTAAATAAAGAAAAATAAACACTTACAAATTTTAATGTTTTTTTTTTGGGATATATAGATCATGGTGACATCAACAACCTTGATGTTGTTCGCGGGTCGATTTGGGTTGGCACCGTCAGCAAACCGTAAGGCGACTGCCGGGCTAAAGCTCGAGGTGAGGGATTCAGGGCTTCAGACTGGGGATCCGGCTGGCTTCACGCTTGCTGATACATTGGCTTGCGGGACCGTTGGTCACATTATTGGTGTTGGTGTTGTTTTGGGCCTCAAGAACATTGGTGCCATCTAAACTTGTTTTTCGAGATTGAACTATCATGTGTTAATAACATTCGCTAATCGTCTTCTTTTTTAATTATGTTTATTCATTATCGAGTTTAAATTATTTATGTAACTCTTGATAAACCCTAATACTTAAGACGTTAAGACCTTGTTATAAGTAAAATTAAAGAAAATCATAATTAGATTTCACTTCGCTAAAATCTAAATAAACTTGCAAACAAATGATAGGTATTGTTTTGGTGCGTTAATGCTACGCATTGGTGGGTTAGGCGTGTATACCCATGCTTAGTTGGGTTGTTTTTCAATAATTTTAAATTGAAACATAGACTGAACGATAAAAGTAGTATTTATAAAATAATTTGAAACTAAAAGGAAAAAAGGAGATAAAACAAAAGAAACACTAAAAAACCAAAAATAACTCAAGAACAACATGAGGAGGGAGATACGAGATTTGAACATGTATCAGGGGCTACAAAGGTGACACAATAAGGTTGATTGTAGTATTTACATTGCAAGTCATGGCCTTGATGATGTGGTTGCGGGGGCCTCGACTACGCCATTTATTTGACTTCGCGATTATAATCCATAACCTATATAGGGTTTAGATTTCTTCATCCCACCCAAACTTCTCCCAGGTTTGACAAGTTAAACCCAAAACCCACAAGCTATTTAGTGAGTTTTGAGTTGGTTTCTCAGATTGATAAAATGCACCGAGGTAGTTTCTTTGTGAAGATGAAATCGACACATGAGTATTCTTCGTAGAAATGCAAGGGGATCTAGGTACTGATCACAAACAACCCGATTAAACAAGAGTCAAAGAGGGAAAATCCCAATTTTAGGTTGTCAATCATGATGGTGCTTGCTGAAAAATCGGAAACGACAGAGAAGCAAGACGGGGACTCAACTAACGATGAGAGAACTAATCAATGAGAAAATTCTCAAAATGTCTCTTTAACAAATGATTGCACCAAAATTTGCCTTTGACTTTTAATTGCCTAAAAATGTCCTCCCAATCACAGACGTCGAAGACCCCACTTTAGGGTTGGACGACTTTTAAGCATTAAAGGTGACGACTTATATACTCTCAAGACATCTGCATTTATTCTCTATTTTCGGGTTAGCCCGTGAGGATCATGGGTCAACGACTTAGACCGAACCGACAACCAAATTAGATGAAAAAGAAAAACTTAACATGTGCAAATGATTAATCGATTTCATGTGTTTTAGATCGTTAAAAAGTTACAGTTATTAAAAGGTAAAAAAAAAAAAAGGAGAAATACACTATTGTTCTTTACTATTCTAAAAAAGTAAAAAACACTCGTCAAATTAGGGGGAAGGTGAACCCAGACCGAAAACGTCGTCGTAGCGGCATTCCCATTTCCATCAGGCATCAGTATAACATAAAGCGGTACCGGCGGGCGGCGGTGGCTTTCAGAAACGCGAAGAACAGAGGAGGAGACGAAGAAGAACAGTTTCTAGGGTTAGGGTTCCATTTCCGATGAGTACATATAATTACGTCGTTACAGCTCACAAGCCTACCAACGTCACTCATTCATGCGTCGGCAATTTCACCGGCCCACAGCAACTCAATCTTATTATCGCGTAACTTTTATTCCTCTTTGTAGCTTCGATTTTGATTCTGTTTTTCTCAGATTTCAATTCGTTCTGTTTATGACCGTCCGAGAAGGATTGGGAGCTATTGATTAGATGTATGAATTTGAGTTATTGTTATATAGTTCTTTTGTTGAAAATTAATTGGTATAGAAATTGAATTTGCTGTTGATTATCGCGTAACTGTTCCTCTTTGCATCTTCGATTTGATTCCGTTTTCCAGATGTCAATTCGTTCTGTTTATGACCGTCCGAGAAGGATTGGGAGCTATTGATTAGATGTATGAATAATTTGAGTTATTGTTATATAGTTCTTTTGTTGAGAATTAATTGGTATAGAATTTGAATTTGCTGTTGATTATCGCGTAACTGTTCCTCTTTGCATCTTCAATTTGATTCCGTTTTCCAGATGTCAATTCGTTCTGTTTATGACCGTCCGAGAAGGATTGGGAGCTATTGATTAGATGTATGAATAATTTGAGTTATTGTTATATAGTTCTTTTGCTGAAAATTAATTGGTATAGAAATTGAATTTGCTGTTGATTATCGCGTAACTGTTCCTCTTTGCATCTTCGGTTTTGATTCCGTTTTCCTGATGTCAATTCGTTCTGTTTATGACCTTCCGAGAAGGATTGGGAGCTATTGATTAGATGTATGAATAATTTGAGTTATTGTTATATAGTTCTTTTGTTGAAAATTAATTGGTATAGAATTTGAATTTGCTGTTGATTATCGCGTAACTGTTCCTCTTTGCATCTTCGATTTTGATTCCGTTTTCCTGATGTCAATTCGTCATGTTTACGACCTTCCGAGAAGGATTGGGAGCTATGGATTTGAGTTAGTAGTATATAGTTGTTTTGTTAAGAATTAATTGGCATAGGAATTGAATTTGCTGTTGATTTCGTTTGATTGGGGATTTTGGACCTTTTTTTGGTGATATGTAGAATCGGTCAACATCTTTAGTTTGTATGAAATATATGAAGCTTTATGTTGACAAGTGTGCAGAACATGTCATCTTCTTACATGGTGGGAAGAATTTATTCTTTTGTTGATGAATTTGGGGCACTGGATATATGGATATTTTTCATAGACAGGATCAATACTAGGGGTGACCTAAGAGTTCAAAGTCTATCCTCTTGTTTTGTTTACTATGAAATATGCTTTTCCTGTGTATTTTCAGTAATTATTGTTGAAATGGTTATAGTTTTTTTGTTATGGTTACTTTCTGGTAGCCTTTTCTTGGATTTTGATACCGTTTTCCAGATGCCAATTTGTCCTGTTTATGACCTTCGGAGAAGGATTGGGAGCTATGGATTAGATGTATGAATTTGAGTTATTAGTATATAGTTCTTTTGTTAAAAATTAATTGGTACAGAAGTTGAATTTGCTGTTGATTTCGTTCAATTGGAGGATTTTGGACCTTTTCTTTTGGGTGATATTTAGAATTGGTCAACATCTTTAGTTTGTATGAAATATATGAAGCATTATGTTGACAAGTGTGCAGAATATGTCATCTTCTTACATGGTGGGAAGAATTTATTTTTGTTGTTGATGAATTTGGGGCACTGGATATATGGATATGTTCAAAGGATCAATACTAGGGGTGACTTCAACAGTTCAAAGTTTATCCTTTTGTTTTGTTTACTATGAAATATGCTTTTCCTGTGTGTATTTTCAGCAATTCTTGTTAAAATGGCCACAGTTTTTTGTTATGGTTACTTTTTGGTAGCTTTTTCTTGGATTGTTAGCAAATTTTTAATGTATGACTCATTTTTGTTCAATGCACATCCGTTTTCAGGAAATGTACCCGTATCGAGATACATTTACTTACACCTGAAGGCTTGCAGGTGGGTTTGCTCTCGTATGATTTTTGCACATTAAATAGGTTATACTAACTTTTTAGACAAGCATTATGCCATTATGTATGTATTTTGGTCCTATATTACATGGGTGCATGTATGGTTGGACAACATCCGACTTTGCTTTACTTGCATTACATGTTTTGATTCAGACTTTACAGATATCCTAGTTTAACCTAACTAAATGGCAACTTATACCAGCCAGCAAGGTTTGGTTTTGGTTTTGCTCTCATTTCTATTTGTTTTACATCACAAAACATATCGGACAAGTTTAAGAAAATAGTATGTTTTATACTGTCTGGGGGAACCAAATTTTAAAGTTTTAATTAATCTACTTTTTAAAAACACACTCCAATAAATGTAGAAGGATAATATGTACTGTATAGGCAGTAGTAAAGAAAAGTTAGTTAGTCAATGATAAATTAAAAGCGTATAGAGTATCATTATTTACTTTGACCAAAAATGAGAATAAAGAATACTATTACTAATGCTGAAGTCTGGACTTATCTCTATTCAACAATATAGACATGATGGTTGTAATGCGAAGGATATAAGAATTAAGATACTAATTTTATATGAACTTGGCCTTGTATGAAGCTGTATCATAAATATTCATTAACTTTATTACTTCTCGCGTATCCTTAACACATGACAAAATTCAATATTTTGAAATTGGTGGATAAATCTAACCTGTAGTATTTTAATTGAAAATTTGCTTTTATGCAGCCTATGTTGGATGTGCCAGTATACGGAAGAATTGCAACCCTAGAACTTTTTCGTCCTCATGTGAGTCAATTTATATTAAAAAGAACTTGTGACATAATGTATATCATTCATATTGTGTTGTTCATGTATGTCCTTGATTTAATGAAGGGTGAAACGCAAGACCTTCTGTTTATCGCAACAGAAAGATACAAAATTTGTGTTCTTCAGTGGGATGCTGATGCTCACGAGGTTATTACAAGGTTTGGTTCTATAATAAAACTAAACTATGTTTTTAACAACATATTCATATTTCTTTCTTCTTCATGATCTGTGTAGATGTATGGGTGATGTCTCAGATCGCATAGGCAGACCTACAGACAATGGCCAGGTAATCAAGTTTCTTGAAAAACAATACCATTTAACAGAAAAAATGAGCCAAATTTCCAATTTTTCAATGTCTAATTTTCCTTCCCACATATTTGATCTTTGTAGATAGGCATAATTGACCCCGACTGCAGACTCATTGGACTCCATTTGTATGATGGGTTGTTTAAGGTATTAGTTCCTGATATAAGTCTTCCATTTTCTATGTAAAACTTTTCAAATTTTGAGGCTATTTAGCTTCAAGTTTCAGTTCACCTCTTCAGTTTGCTTATGCCGTTGGAATACCCACACTGTTTTATTTCTTTAGGTTATTCCATTTGATAACAAAGGACAACTCAAAGAAGCATTTAACATCAGGTATGTGTTACTTTTGTCACTCTATACGCTGAGATTTTGTAATCATGAAGCCACATTTTTCTCTCATGGCTTTTATGTATATTTCAATTTTGACAAATGCAGAAGTTCTTCACTTCTTTATATATTATGAATACTCCATTCCATTAGGACTAAAATGATTTCTTCTCATGAGAACCATATTAACTGCTACACCTCTCTTGAGTCTTGACACCAAATAATGGAAAAATAGTCTAGTTACCTCCAAATCGCTATAGAAGTATTATGATATTTATAGTAGCTGACCTTTCTTTCTATACGTATTTCAGGCTAGAAGAACTTCAAGTTTTGGATATAAAGTTTCTATATGGTTGTCCAAAGCCTACAATTGTTGTTCTTTATCAGGTTGGGTTGATTTTGTTCCAAATTTGTAACAGCTGACTGTTATTTGAAGAGAATCAAAAATAATTTTTGATACTGATAAACAACTTGTTGCTTAATTTCAGGATAATAAAGATGCTCGGCATGTAAAAACATATGAGGTTTCTTTAAAGGATAAAGACTTTGTTGAAGGTCCATGGTCTCAGAATAATCTTGATAATGGGGCTGATTTACTTATCCCGGTTCCACCGCCTTTCTGTGGTGTACTAATCATCGGGGAAGAGACAATTGTATACTGTAGTGCTTCTGCATTTAAAGCGATACCAATTAGACCTGTAAGTAAAGCACCCCCCACCCCCGACAAAAAAGATGCTATGTTGCACACACAAAGCAAGAGATATGGCTTCCATAGACATGCTTTCAAGCATTTATATGTTATCTTGGCCCAGTAAACTGTTGATTGATTATCTTTTGTTATTCAATATGCTACTTCCCCATTGATTGTCCCGCAATACATGTAGAATCTTATTCTTGATTGATGATATTGGTGTCTTATGAAATTGTAGTCTATTACACGATCCTATGTACCGTTGTTTGATTATCTTTTGTTATTAAATATGCTACTTCTCCATTCATTGTCCCGCAATACATGTTGTAGAATCTTATTCTTGATTGATGATATTGGTGTCTTATGAAATTGTAGTCTACTACACGATCCTATGAACTGTTGTTTGATTATCTTTTGTTATTCAATATGCAACTTCTCCATTCATTGTCCCGCAATACATGCTGTAGAATTTTATTCTTGATTATTGATATTGGTGTCTTATGAAATTGTAGTCTATTACCCGATCCTATGGACGGGTGGATGCTGATGGTTCCAGGTATTTACTTGGTGATCTTAGTGGGCTTCTTCACTTGCTTGTCATAGCGCACGAGAAAGAAAAGTGAGTTATTATTCTGTATTTTTTGCTACACAAGCATATGTTATAACTTATAAGCACACATTCTTGCATCTTTAGGCCTACTTCATTCATGTTCATGATTGTTCTAAGCGACACATTCTTTATATTGCTTCTAGGGTTACTGGACTAAAAATTGAGCTTCTAGGGGAAACATCTGTACCATCAACTATCTCATATCTTGATAATGCGTTTGTATACGTAGGCTCAAGCTATGGAGATTCCCAGGTATGTAAACATGCATCAGTTTCTTTCTGTTAATTCAGCAATTGTTTAGACTGTTGTACTTTTCTCCTGTGGAAAGATTTAAAAGGTGAAATTTATGGGCCAAATTTATAGATAAAACCTTTGAACTGATAGCTTATACAACAAGCCTGCCTTTTTATATGAAGTGTCTGGAGTTCCTCTGGCTTGGTGTATCTGTTATTAGATGATAGTTGTGATCGGTGGATTTGTGGATGATCTCATAAGGGTTCAGTATGACAGTATGTACGGAAAGACGGCTAGATTTCTGAACACCAGTCAATTTGTTTCTTTTTTAATATTATTTCTTACTTATAAATCAAATAATATTAAAAAGGATATTTAGTTCTAGTAAAAAAACAGAATCTAGAGACAGTTTATACGAGTACCTTGTGTAGAAAATTAGAGACGAAGCAGTGAAACACACATCCCTCTAAAAGCTAAACTTGAACACGATCATTCTTCCTGCATTTCAAATTCAGCGCTCTATGGAAGGTACTGATATAAATACTTAAAATGAAATGCATATCCCCATACATAGAATCTTGCCTGTTAAGGATCATGTGTAATATTAGCATACGTTGTAGGCTCACTAGAAGACTATTTTCAACTGAAGCGAACAAAGTATACATTTTGGGTTTCGCACCTTGACTTCATAATTTCTCTGTTGCCACTCAAAGTCCAGTGTCGTGGTTATTTAGGCCTTCTATTTCTTTCTTTTCCTAGTTGAAGTAGCTTATTGCATGATACAAAGTAAATTAATTTGTATCATTGGTTATGGACTTTAATATCATCTATTGGTTATCTATTGGTTATAGTAATATGTAACTTGTATCTATGGGTTGCTATGTTTTCACCTTATATCATGTCAGTAAGTTTCTACTCCATCCTCCATTGCAGCTGGTTAAGTTAAATCTCCATCCTGATGCAAAAGGTTCTTATGTGGAAGTGCTAGAAAAGTATGTCAACTTGGGCCCTATTGTTGACTTTTGTGTGGTTGACTTAGAGAGGCAAGGTCAAGGGCAGGTTGTGACTTGCTCAGGGGCATACAAAGACGGTTCCCTTCGCATTGTTAGAAATGGAATTGGGATAAACGAGCAGGTACGGGTTGACGTTTTTGTTTTAATTGGCAATATTTTACAAATTGTGATTATTTATTTTATTCCACAAACACAATTTTCATTGTTAAGGCATCTGTGGAACTACAAGGTATCAAAGGAATGTGGTCACTAAGATCAGCAACAGATGATGTGTATGATACATTTTTGGTTGTTAGCTTTATTAGTGAGACTCGAATATTAGCAATGAATCTAGAAGACGAGCTGGAGGAAACTGAAATTGAGGGCTTCTGTTCTGAACTACAAACTTTATTCTGTCATGATGCAGTGCATAATCAACTTGTTCAGGTATGCATGGGCATTTTTAAATAACTATACCTGCATATTTGTTATTTTATTTTGATATACTGATAGATTAAAGGTCATATGAAATCGTGTATCAGGTTACTTCAAGCTCTGTGAGACTCGTGAGTTCAATATCAAGAGAATTAAAAAACGAGTGGCGTGCACCTGCTGACTACTCTATTAATGTTGCCACTGCTAATGCTACGCAGGTAATTAGTTTTCTTTTTAATATTTGCTTTATTTATTGTTTTCTTTTATGTTATTTAAAGAAAGACAAGGGTCAATCTTTTAAAATCATAATTTTGTGACAGGTTCTATTGGCTACTAGAGGTGGTCATCTTGTTTACCTTGAAATTGGTGACGGAATATTAGTTGAAAAAAAGCATGCCCAGCTGAAATATGATATTTCATGCCTTGACATAAACCCAATTGGTGAAAATCCAAATTATAGTAACCTTGCTGCAGTTGGTATGTGGACGGATATTAGTGTCAAGATATTTTCACTTCCTGACCTAAATCTTATCACTGAGGAACATTTAGGTGGTGAAATTATACCCCGATCTGTTCTTCTATGCGCCTTTGAAGGGGTATGATTGTAATTCTTCTTTACCTATATTTAAGTTGTGTTTATAGACTTTTTTACATCTTCATTTTATTAAAATATGAGATGTTTATGTTTCAGATACCTTACTTGTTATGTGCACTTGGAGATGGTCATCTTTTAAACTTCTTACTGAACTTGAGCACGCACGAATTGACAGATAGGAAAAAAGTTTCGCTTGGGACTCAACCAATAACCCTTCGAACATTTTCATCAAAGAATACCACACATGTTTTTGCAGCCTCCGATAGGCCAACAGTTATATACAGCAGTAACAAAAAGTTACTCTACAGTAATGTGAACCTAAAAGAAGTCAGTCACATGTGTCCCTTCAATTCTGCTGCTTTTCCAGACAGGTTTACCATCTTTACCATTAATTTTGGAAATAGTTACATTAGTCTGGTTACAACTTGACATAAATATGTATGTAGTAATATAGCAAGGATGATACTGAAATCTTTAAAGAGCCGTCCATAAATTTGTAGGAAAAAAAATCAATATTTGAATAGGTGTATGATTTAGTTATTTGGTGATACAAGGCATGCATATTGAAAATAAAACTATAAAAGATATATTTGTTGTTTATAAGAATATGTGCTATTCTTGTATGTTACGATAATAAAAAATTACCTCAGTTATGTCAATAGTGGGTTAGTACTTAATAGAATTATAAAAGACATTTGTCATTTCTAAGAATATGTGCTATTTCTTTTATGATGTGATTATAAAAAAAATTACTTCAATTATGTCAATAGAGGATTCATTTTAAAGATACTGAAGAGAAGTTCTACATGATATACCTTTCCAAATAAAATATATTATTGCTTGACATTTATATGTGTGTGTCCAATAATATATATAGAAAAAAATGAAAAACATTAACTAACAATAGAAAAAGGAGTAAGTAGTAAGTTTTTGGTAATTAATTTTTAATAGGAGAGGTATGTTTATAAGTTTTGTAAGTAATAACTTAAAAGCGACATTTACGAGAAGGGTATTTATGTTCACTTTTTAAGTTGGTGAGATCATTAAATTTGAGCAATTTTCCGTTGAACTCCGATTCATGCGTGATTGATTGACATATATTTATTTTGGCCAAATGATGACATCATCGTTATTCTATATCATTGTACATACACATACATGTATAAAATACTTCACTCCAATTAATTCAATAAACTAGGGTGTATATGACAGTAGTTTTTCTTTAGAATTCTGTTTAATATTTTTTTCTTGTGGGCACAGTCTTGCAATTGCTAAAGAAGGTGAACTGACAATTGGGACAATCGATGATATTCAGAAGCTCCACATCCGTTCAATTCCTCTTGGCGAACATGCAAGGCGTATCTGCCATCAAGAACAGTCTCGTACATTTGCAATATGCAGTTTAAAGTACAATCAGTCAAGCACAGAAGAGTCTGAAATGCATTTTATTCGGTTGTTAGACGACCAAACATTTGATTTCATATCTACTTACGCACTTGACCAATTTGAGTATGGTTGTTCCATACTCAGTTGTTCCTTCTCAGATGACAATAACGCATATTACTGTGTTGGGACTGCTTATGTTATGCCAGAGGAGAATGAGCCAACAAAGGTATGCTGCATCTTTAATATGTTGATACTTTGTACATAAATTTTTTACCTTCTTTTTTTTATGTTTCATATTTCAACTTTTCATATGAAAATACATTGTTCTTTGTATTTTTGTTATATTTTGCTGTTATCGATGTCTAGATTTTGAGCGGATCGGGGCGGGTAAGGGGTTAAATGGATAGTTTTGGAACAGGTTGACCCTAACACCTTCTCTTTATCTAAAAAAAGTTACAAGTAATTATTGTGTAACCTGATGGATTTTTATTCTGCTCGGTTGACTGGTTAGAGATAAAACGTAACTCAAATTTATCCGTTTGTAAGTAAATCGGTTGAAATCCTTCAGTTAGTTTAGCAAGATACATACACACATATACATACATAGGTGGCACTCGTGTTAGAACCAATAGTATGTTAGAGTCACCTTATCCCTTTGTATTCTTTATTATAGAACTATAGAAGTTAAATGAGTAAGATTTATTTTATTAAGAATATGATATCTATAGTTTTTACTTAAATATGCATATATGCACAAACTCATCCATACATAAATACACATGCATATAAACACACATATATATGCATGTGTGTGTATCAAGAAATAGAATATTTTATTTTCTGACTCTACTGGTTGAACCTTGTATCTTTCTTTCATTATCTTGATGTTTTACACATATATTTATCGATGAACTTGTGCAGGGACGTATTTTGGTTTTCATAGTTGAAGATGGGAAGCTACAGCTTGTAGCTGAGAAAGAAACTAAAGGTGCTGTTTACTCTGTGAATGCCTTTAATGGTAAACTCCTTGCTGCTATAAATCAAAAAATTCAGCTGTACAAGTGGATGCTTCGTGAAGATGGTACCCGTGAGTTGCAGTCTGAATGTGGACATCACGGCCACATACTTGCTCTCTACGTTCAGACTCGTGGGGATTTCATCGTTGTTGGTGATTTGATGAAATCAATTTCACTCCTGATTTACAAGGTACCTGACTCACATTCTTCATTACCAGCACTCTTTTATTCTATTTAGAGGAGGCAAATCCTAACTCACATGCTTCGTGAGTTGTTTTCAAGTTCAAGCTTGGCTCGTTTGTTATTTATTAAGGCTGTAGCTATATTCACAACCACTTTTACTAAAAAACAGCTTTTACACGGGTCGTTTGGATCCTTTTTTTAAATATTACAAAACCACAGCCCCCCCCCCCCCGCCCTTAATTTTAAGGGTCGCTTGGCCCAAACGACCTTACTAAAAAACAAAAAACTATTTGGGTCCAAACGACCCAAATTTGGCGCCCACAACCATTTGGCCCCAAACGACCCGTGTAAAAGCTGTGTTTTTAGTAAAAAATAGCTGTGAATATATAAAAACCCTTTATTAATTGGTTAATTATTCTCTTTTTATACATTAATAATTAGGGTTAGGTTCAAATGACAACTTTTTATTTTGAGAACTTTGAGAACCAAATCTCAGCCACTAATTTCAGGTGGGGACCACTATAATTCATAGGGGGATTTTCCATATATATAAACTAGTGGCTTAGAATGGTTCTAAAAGTTCTCAAACCGATTAGTTCTCAAATGATCCTCTTCCTTAATAATTATTTTTATATATAGTTATAATTGTAATTTCTATATGATATACTGTATATTATTTAATTACTTTTATCAGAATTTAGTATATAATAACACTTATCTTGTAAATATATATCTAATATACTAAAAAAACTTATACGAATAACATGCTCTTATATCTCGTGAGCCTAGTGAAGCTCGTTTAATATACTCGATTCAAACTTTTAGCATGCTGATCTCAAGGAGTTCACAAGCGACTCGGCTCATTTATGCCACTAGTGGCAAGATTATAAGGTTCCTAACTCGTATCTTTTTTGTTTTTGACACCTCAGCATGAGGAAGGTGCTATAGAGGAAAGAGCCCGTGACTACAACGCCAACTGGATGTCAGCAGTCGAGATTCTTGATGACGATGTCTACCTCGGTGCCGAAAACAATTTCAACCTTTTTACAGTCCGCAAAAACAGTGAAGGTGCCACCGATGAAGAACGAGGCCGCCTAGAGGTGGTCGGTGAGTACCACCTCGGTGAGTTTGTGAACCGTTTCCAACACGGCTCACTCGTAATGCGGCTACCCGATTCCGACGTGGGTCACATCCCAACCGTAATTTTCGGAACCGTTAACGGTGTTATTGGCGTCATCGCTTCACTCCCTCAAGACCAATACGTTTTCATGGAGAAACTTCAAACCAGTTTAAGAAAGGTTATAAAAGGCGTTGGCGGGTTGAGCCATGAGCAGTGGAGATCGTTTTATAACGAGAAGAAAACTGCCGACTCGAAAAGTTTCTTGGATGGTGACCTAATCGAGTCGTTTCTTGATCTGGGAAGGAACAGAATGGAGGAAGTATCTAAAAGTATGAATGTTTCTGTAGAGGAACTTATGAAGAGAGTAGAAGAATTAACAAGGTTGCATTGAGCTATAGCTTAAAAGAAACTTTGTTTTGGAACATTCTCTCATTTGCACACTTTTTTTCTTGGTTTGGTTTGTATTGTTTTGTAATGTTGTTGCACAGAGGAAAAGAGAAAATTGTGTGGGTTTTAAATGGTTTCGATTTGGTATTCTTTTTATTGAAACGTTGTCGTATTTATATCTTTTTTGGATAATTATCACGTTGATTATTTTACACTTTTATTCTTTTTCGTCAAAGAAAACCTACAAAAGTAACTATGTATTCTTTAGTGAATATTCATCATTTGGAAAGGTAATGATTTATTCAACATCAAGTTAGAGCTAGACCAGATGTTTGTAGACCATGATGGGTCTTGAAACCAGTTTCAAAATTCGGTTTCAAAACCCGGTTTGAACGCGACCCGGTTCATGAATGGTTCTGGCGGCGAAATCATCAAACGGTAGTTAGCTTGGCAATTCGGTTTTGGTTTAGACCAGTAATCTTTATCATTATTTAACCAAATAATAAGGTTATTTTGAAAGTTAAAGTACCAATGCTTGAAAGTAAAATGTATTGGGTAAATATATCAAATTTACATTAAGTTTGTCAGATTTTTAAAATAAAATTTAGTTTGGATAAAGTTGGTAATTAGTTTTAATTGTTAATTTAATAAATTGATAATTGAATGTGGTTTTGGCATGTATATGGATCTTCTACAATGAAGACATCTCACAACCATTTTACTACTTTTTTAGAATTAAAAATACTGATAGCTAAATCGCACAACCCCAATTCTCAAACAACGTTGTTCTTACATATTGGGCCGTCCTAGGTGTTCGACCCATCAGCCCATGTTGCCCAGGCTTTGGGCCAGCCCTGTTTTAATGTGAATATGTGATCGAAATTCATAAACACATAATGTAACCGAAATCCCGTAAACACATGTTAATGGTCAACTGGTCAAGTAAGATTTATTGTTAGTACTAAGACTAATGAATAAAATTTAATTATGCCATGATTAATTGAAATAAGTTGTTAATACATATAAATCAATCAAACACATAACTCGAATTATAATAACCAAGATTCATTGCCTTCCTCTTTTTACTAATCTTAGGCAAATAAAAAAGATTTGTTTATTGAAAATATATTTTTAATAATATGGCACGATAAAATAAAAATAGCCAAGTAGGCTTATGAGAATATAGATAGAGTAGAATTAATATGGATAATGAATTAAGGATGTGAGAGTCGAGAAGTGGGTTAGTGAGAGCTACAACCAACCAAACTATTTGGACTTTTTGCTATTGAAAAGTTCACTAAAGGTATTTTAAAATTTAAAGTTGACATTATACCATAAAACAAAATTTCAAAGTTATAGGAATAGTAACTAGTCTAGTTCTTCATTTGGCAATTTTCGGTGAATGTCACGTGACAATTTTTTTTTAAATTTTCAAGCGCAACAAATTTAACGTATGAGTCGGTAGTGTGATTGTTACATTCGTGTAACATACTTTTTAGGTCATTTATTTAATACTTCGATTCTTTAGCTTTTAATTTTAACGTTATTAAGTAATTCATTGTCTTACCATTTTCTTAACGTAGCGTTATAGTAATAATTGTTTTGTGTACTCGTGTTAATTGCTACAGTCACTTAACATAACTTTTAGGTCATTGACTTGATACTTAAAAGCGCTTGGCTTCTAATTTTAACGTCGTTACACAGTTTTTTTCTGTTTTATTTACGTAACGTTATAGTAGTGCAACTGTTTTGTATACTCGCGACAACGCACATGCAATAAGTCTAGTTTTAGAACAATTTTGCTTGTTCTAGAATCAGATTTGTTTATTACTAGAGTTACCAAAAATAAGCTATTTCCAAAATATATTTATTTATGACCTATAGCCTCTCTGTTACAATCTAGAGCCTCTCTTTTTCCGATCCATAGCCTCTTAATTCCAGAATTTTTTTCTGGAATCTTGTATAGGGTTGATAATTTCTTTCGCTTTCTCACTTTAGAAACCATAAGGTCTTGCACAAAATGAATAACCAATGCTTTCTATTTATAGGGGTTGTTTGTATTGTCATGTGAGCTATATGATTCTCAAACGTGTCGTACTTTGATACACGACAGTGACCGAGCTTAGTCACGTGCATCATCCATAAGATTGCACCAGGTGTCACATCCTACGATGCAAAGGGGTCGTATGAGTTTCATAGAGTCGTATGACTTTCTAACGGCCACCTTAACAGCTTTACCATTTTGACCCCTCTAATTACTTTCTTGATTATTTGACTCTCTAACCTTTTTAATTTGGGAAATTGGTTTTAATTAATCCCAACTATTCATAATTGGTAAATAATAATCCCAACTAACAAATTGGTATTTAACACTCCAAACTTTACAACATTTTTCTTCTATTAGTCCTTTTCTAACTGATATTTAACCCCGTTAAAAAACTGCTGACTTGGCATCCTCGCTGGAATTAAAAAAAAAAACTTTAAGTTAATGATGTGGCATAAATCCCGTTTCCCACCCCCCTTTTAAGTCGTTGACCTGCATAAAGAAAACCCCCTTTCTATAAGCCCTAGTTTTTCAATTGGGTTCTTCAAATCGCGTTTTCTCTTCAATCGATCGCCAACCACAGTCTGAAACCTAGCGATGAGTTCGTCTTCTTCATCCAACTACAATAGAAACTCGAAAATCTTCAAAATTGATGCTCGTGGTAATCTGTACTGTGAGCACGGTTCAGTCGCGATTCGTAGGGTTGTGGGAGTTGGAAAAGCTCGAGCTGGCTGTCAATTTTATGGATGTCCACACTGGCCGGTAAGTTTTTATGTTTCAATTCAGATCAGTACGTGTATTAATTGGTATTTCTTGTCCGTTTTCTATGTGTAGATGAATGGTTGTGACTTTTTTATGTGGAAGGAAGAGCTGGATAACATTCTTAAAGACATGGGTTACACACCTTTCACTCCCGCTACAACTTCAGAAACCACACAGCTGAAGATTCAAAATCTCGAGCTTCAGAACTTTATCTTGAAAGAGGAGAACAAGAAATTAAATCAGAAATTAGCAAGTAGAATGTTTAAGTTTAATTTTCTGTCATATTGGTGTGTAGTTGTTGTTGTAATTGCTCTTTCAATCTCATGTACTATTTTTGGTTAAGTGAAATGAAGGAATGGTTTGAGTACTTGATTTTGTTGCTGTAGCTTTGGTTTTTAATGTGCTGCTGCTTAGTTTGAGATGGGATAAACCACCAAAGCATAAGAAATTGAAGTTAATAATTTAAATTTGATGGTTTAGTATTGGTTTCTCATTTGGCTGTTGGTCTATTACTTGTGGTTTAGTATTGGTTTTGTATTGGTTTCTCATTTGGTCATGAATGTGAAACAAAGGTCTGTTTTGACCATATATGTGTGTTTAACCATTTGTTGCATCAGTATGACCTGTTTTGACCATAAAAGTCAAACAAAGGTCTGTTTTGACCATATATGTGTGTTTAATCATTGGTTTAATGACACCAATTGTAACCATTTTATATGGTTTAACAAGCAAGGTCTGTTTTGACCAATAAAGTCAAACAAGAGCATTTTAACAAACAAGCAAAATAGCATCTGGTTTATCAAACAAGAGCAGTTTAACCAATACAAATGAAATCGCAAAATACCAATAAAGTCATAGCTTGACCAACTTCTAATAAAAGATCCAAACACACAAAATACCAATAAAGTCATAGTTTTACCAACTTCTAATAAAAGATACCAAACACACAAAATAAGTTACTAGACTCCTCATGAGTTGCAGCCCTGCAGCCCTGCCCCTGCCCCTTCCTCTGCCCCTTCCCCTGCCTCTACCTATATCACTTGGACCAGTAATCTGCTCCCCTTGTTTCTTTGGTCTGCCTCTGGGTCTTTTAGCCACCGATTCACCAACATTTTCCTTTGTGCACTTCCTCTTGTTATGTCCCCTTTCTTTGCAGTTACTACATGTCATGACCACACCATGTTTGGTCAACTTACCTGATTTTTTAGGATCTTCATGTGGATCCCTTTTCCTGTTCTTCTTTGGTCTACCGGGTTGTACCTTGATGGGAGGTGGATCAAGTGGACATTCAATGCTAGGCCAAAATTTCTGACTTGGTAATGGAGGAATTGTGTATTCATATGCCTTAATGTAGAAATCCTTGGTGAAGCATTTAGCAACATAATCCTCAACCGGTTCCCTTTTAAAACTAACCGCTGCACACACATGCTTGCAAGGTATTCCTGTTAGATTCCATTTTTTGCAAGTGCATGTCCTGTTTAGCAAATCAACAGTGACATCATCAAACATCCTTACCTGGAATACATTAACAGAAGAAGGAAAAACTTCACATTTATAAGCCCAACTCTTCTCCTTTTCTAGTTTCATTTGAATCCTAGGACAGACAACAAAGTCCTTGGCAAGCATTTCTTGATGTGTCCTGGTTAATCTTGTCATAATGGCAATCCTGATATCCTCCAACATGTCTATAAGATGTTTAGATCTTGATTGTATGATATAGCCATTAAAAGTCTCTGCCATATTGTTCACAATCACATCAGAAGTGGTCCTGTTATCAAGAAAGCACCTTACAAAGCACTTTGGGTTTTGCTTGATAAAAGCTTCATATCCATCATTAGACAAAGCCTTCAATTCCTCAACTGCTTTATTATAGTCAGCCTCATTGTATGACCTCGCAGCTTTCCAAAAAGCCTCCTTCAAATCAGCTCCCTTAAATGTCTTATGCCAATTAGCATAAATATGTCTTGCACAATTCCTATGCTCAGCATTTGGCCATACAGAACACACAGCATTCAATAAACCCTGTTATCATCAACATGTAACCAATGTAAAGTTGTTATAAATAAAGTGTAACACATGTAAACTTATAAAGTATATGTACCTTTTGTTGATCAGAAACAAGTGTCCATCCTTCTCCACCATCATTGACACCTACACATTTTCTTAATTCCTCCATGAACCAATGCCAACTTTCATTATTCTCACCTTCAACAACTGCCCATGCAAGTGGATACATTTGGTCATTACCATCCCTACCAACAGCAGCCAATAACATTCCTCCCAGGAATGTTTTCAAGAAACAACCATCCAAGCATAATACCTTCCTACAACCATACATGAATCCCTTCTTCAAACCATCAAAGCAAATAAAGATCCTGAAAAATGTGTCCGGTGAAGTTGGGTCAGCTGGTGGGGCAGTTACCAGGTTGAATGTTGATGTTGGGTTAACATTCCTTAAACAAGATAAGTAAGAAGCTAGCTTGCCATAGTGCATCTTCATTGACCCATGTAGCATATGATGTGCACTCCTCTTGGCATTGTAAGCAAACCATTTATTTATTATAACCTTGTACTTCTCTTTCACAGCATCTTGTATTTCCTTGGCTGGCCAGTTTGGTCTTGCTTTAAATAATGGCAAGAATTCAGTTGCAACAAACCTACAAGTTAATTGCCTATTCTTAGACATACTTCTATGACAAGTGTGTTGGTTCTTTGCCTTTTTCACCATATAACACTCAATGCCTTTGTGAAAGGAACAATACAAAGTAAATGGACAACCATTAACACACTTGACACCTACACGACCTTGTCTACTATTGTCACTAACAGAAATTATCAGATTCCTTCCATTTGCCACAGCATAAGCCCTTACTGATTCCTTAAAAGCATCCCTTGTAGGGAACCTTATTCCTACAACCCATTTAAATGATTTCCAATCTGTTTGATCATTTACAACAGGTACATCAATTTTATATTTCTTACCTCTTATGTCATCATCTTCACTTTCTCCTGGAGTGTTAACATCACCATCTGAATCCTCATAACTGCTATATGCTTCTGTATATGAACCTGCAAATTCTGTTTCAACTTCTAAACCAACATTTTCACTACTTCCTTTCAAGCACAGTTGAAGCAAGTTATCCTTTGATTGCGCATCTTCCTCATTCTTCTTTTGTATGGCAGCCCTTGAGTTTGCCCATTCATCATCTTCATTATCAGAAATGTGTTCCTCACATTCTGAATCAGCTTGTACATCACCTGAGTTATCTTCTTCAGTTTCTGATTCACTCTCACAGATCCACTGTTTACAACTCCATCACTCTCAGATCTGATGTCCACTGGTTGGTTAAGTCTTAAATGAGTTAACTAGTTGGTCAGATCCACTGTTTACAACTCTAACATTGGGCTGGGCTTTAACTGCTGGGCTAATGGAATGGGCCTCAGATAGAAGAACATTGTTGACATGGGTTGGTGATTCCTGAAATTGATCCATATTGAATGTACAATTCAAGGTGCTGATTTGAGTTTACAGGAACATTCTTAGCCATCTCAAGAACATCATTGTCACCAAGCAAAGGCTTGAATATGTGCTTATCAGATTTATAGCAGTAAATATTAAATTCCTTCGACGTGTAGGAACCAGTCTCCATAACATAATCAACAATCTCAAAGAAAGACAACTTATCTGATTCAATTTTTACACTTGAACTGCTACCACCGAGATAGATTAGCGTTGGAAACTGACCTTCATTGAATGAACCACCATGAAAAATCTTGAAGTGAATGAAATCGTCCATGGAAGTGACGCGAATTACTGTGATTGATTCAGATTTGACAGAGAAAAGATGGATATCGATTTGAGTTTGAGAGGATGTCGTGAGTTTGAAGATTTGGTGAATTAGGGCTCAAAAAATGATTATATCCCACGTCTACAATCTAATGGATCTAAAATAAAAAAATAAAAAAATAAAGTTTTTTTTTTTTAATTCCAGCGAGGATGCCAAGTCAGCAGTTTTTTAACGGGGTTAAACATCAGTTAGAAAAGGACTAATAGAAGAAAAATGTTGTAAAGTTTGGAGTGTTAAATACCAATTTGTTAGTTGGGATTATTATTTACCAATTATGAATAGTTGGGATTAATTAAAACCAATTTCGCTTTTAATTTTAACAATTTTAGCACCTTAATCATTCATAAACAAGTTAATACTCAATTTTTAACTTACAACATTTCATTGAAAACAATCTTTCATATATCTACGGAAATAGGATGTTAACATAAATAAACTCACCTGTAAGATGATTTGATTAAATATATACTTTGATGTAGCATTTGCAAAATCGGTTTTGATTATAATTTTGTAACAATAAACTGTCAGGGCCTGATAACTCATTCTAAAATAACATAATAGCAAATATAAACAGTCGATATATACGACACAAATGTCATTATTCTTATAGCGTTTTTGTTTATACAATGGAAACATGAAAATGAAAGCTATTTATATAAATACATCTCTACTTTGAAATTAAACCAGAAAATGAAAGGTATGTATATAAATAGGAAAATTGGAATTAAATAATCCAAGTTCATCGGGTATTTGGCGGATACATAATCCGAGTTTTAAATATCGGCTACCAACAATCCGGAATTATTTGGTGTCTCTGGAATTCATTGGGCCGCACGTTTAATTTTTCACTAACTCCGCGAGCACTTGCTGAGGTGGAAACAGGTGACGTGGCATCATTTTTGCTGATGTGGCATCATACTTGCTGACGTGGCATGTGCCACGTCGGCACCCAACTAACGGAGCTTAGAGTGAAAAATTAACGGAGGCCCAATGAATTCCAATACCAAAATAATTGGGATTATTATAGGCCAATATTGAAACTCGGATTATTATCCGCCGATACCCGATGACTTGGATTATTTAATTCCGATTTTAAATATAAATATATTTGCACATTTAATTTCAAACATGCATTCCATCATCATTTATTTGATTAAATGAAACAATCACATCAACAATTAATATACACCTGAAATGAATTAAAGGCACTATTTTTTGTAAACTTTGAACGATAAAATTTATATTATATATATATACAATAATGAATGGGTGGTCCACACTCAAAATCCACTATTCATATGATGACTAATAGGAACATGACACGTGTTATGTTTCACCACTAATAACATGACACGTGTCATGTTCATTCAATAATAGATTGGTTACGTGGTCTGACACGTGTCCACGTGTCATATGTAGGTCAATGTTTTTGCGACACGTGGTCATGTGTTAGGTCACGTATGACGGTACGTGGCTACGTGTTAGGCCAATGTTTTTACGACACGTGGTTAACTTTTAATTCACTTTTAGAGTTTTCGACTTTGACCATGGCGTTTCGGAAAATGGGTGGCCCGCCGCGAAGCATCGTTAAAAGGTGACCCGCCGCAACGCGCGGTGGTCAACTTTCAGACCACTTTTAGAGTTTTTGACTTTGCTCACAGCGTTTTAAAAAATGGGTGTTAGGCCGCGTGTCATGTACATGTGGTATTTTTTTCAGACTTAAGCGCAAGTGGTCAACTTTTAAATCACTTTTAGAGTTTTCGACTTTGGCCACGGCGTTTTGAAAAATAGGTGGCCCGCCGCGAAGCGCGGGCGGGTCACCATCTTGTATATTACAATTTCGATTGCTCGGTCCACTCAGTAAGGGTACTATTCATTTATAGTATGCTGACACGTTTCTTTTTTTACAACCTGTTTACTTCTTAAGCTGCCAACACTTCATTTATAGTATGCTGACACGTTTCTTTTTTTTACAACCTGTTTACTTCTTAAGCTGCCAACACTTCTTTTTACGCATGTAGCTACCACTTGACACCTTTTCTTTCTTCTTATACAACTTTCTCTCTCAATAAGCCGATTGAAATGTTTGAGGATGACTTACCAAAAAAATAAATAAACAAAGCCTGATATGCGGATCCATATGAGATGAAGAAGCCATCAAATATGGCTTACAAATAAATTTGTCTAGAAAATCAAGTTCTACACGAATAAGGTTCAAATTTTGAATTTCTAAAAAAATCTAAATCGAAAAAGTTACGAATTCTGAATCATAATTGTGATAAAGAAAGGCTAAAGTTATAACCGTAAGAAAGAGATCGATCGAGTGTTGTAAATTTCGTAGCACGTCTTCTAAAGGCCGACGACTATAGAATGTACAAATATATGAGGGAGTAGAACGCAGGGAAGACGAAGAAAGATAGGAAAGTGGAGGAGATGTGGTCTTCAGTATCCCTCAAGAACGAGATTGTGAGCACCAGGTGCCTTTTTTATTTTGTTTGAATTTTGAATGTTTCTGAATGTAAATTGTCTGCAAAGCAATGTTTTAAAAACCGGTTTTTTAGTTGAACGGAAAACCTTCCGGGACTGGTTCGACCGGCTGGTTGAACCGGTTAAGAGATTTATATATATTTTTTTTATAAAAATGTTAAAAAACTTGTACACCCCAACAAAAGTAGTTAAATACAATTATAATCCACTCAAAAATAGTATCAAATATGTATTTCATAAGAAAATATAAGTTTTAAACTTTAAAAAATAATAAAAAATAAAAAAAAGTTAAAAAAAAATTAAAAAAAAGTAAAAAATCAGAAAACCGGTTGAACCGGAAAAAACCGGAAAACCGGCCAGTTCGAAGCAGGTCGGTCAGCCCAAAAAACCGGACATTAAAGAACCGGAAAGGTGGCCGGTCCCCGGTCGAACCGGTCGGTTCACCCGGGTTTTAAAACATTTTTTATGTTTTAAAATCAGGGACTATATTTGGGAAGCGGTGAACGACATTCATAACTTTACATATGGGTCAAAGAAGCACAAGAATATTATTAATCTTATCATCCAAACGACGGTGTGGTGTGTTCGAGGATGCGAAACCAGTGGGTTTTTAACCATGTGGCTGCTTCAAAACCAAATTTGTTAGAGGAAATCAGAATCCAAAGTCATCTTTGGATGCAAAGCGCGCAGGTCTCGGTTACACATTTCATGGGAGCTTTGGAGAAGTTTTTTTTCTATTGTATGATTCGTTTGTCTTGGTTTTGGCGCTCCTTTCCTTCTTTGTAGACTTTGGGCTACCTTCGGCTTCTGGGTAGTGTTTTGTTCAAAAAAGAAAGAAAGTGATATTGGTTAATTAATGTGTATGACAGAGAGGACATGGTTTTGAACCATGGTTTTTCAATACATGTGGGTTGTATTTTAATACATGCGCTGCTTTAAAAAAAATATATTTTAACACATGGTGGTGGTATTTTTTAACAGCGTGTTGGTATTATTTTGGTTTGTTTATTATCAAGTAAAACAAATCACCCACATTTAGCATGTTTAGTAACAATTTTCATGAAAATGGAAGTAACCTTTACGATGAAATTGCTCGATTGAGAAGTGATTAATTTATCATCAAAGGGATTTTATCCGTCTTTGTTACATATTTTTCTATCTTTATTTATAATTTTGGGAAGTGTGATTCGTGTTGATATCGCAGCACATGGAAACAACTTCATGTCGACTTATATGATGTAATGACTAAACTTTTGTAATAACATCAACTTAGTTAACCATAATCTATGATATAATGACTAACTTTTGTAATAACATCAAATTAATTAACCATAATCTATGCACTAGAAAGTCACATAATATACTTTGCTAAGGATAATAACAAGGGTGGCCCGCCGCAACGCGCGGGCGGGTCACCAACTCGTTTATATTATCGAAGGACCATTCACCAAATTTATATTTGGCAGATCTTGAACGATAAAATCTATATTATATAAAATTTGTTTGTTTGGTTTTTCAAATAAATCACCAACTTGTAAATTTTAATGATTATATTGTAAATATGCGCTCTTAAAAGAACTGACATGAAAATGATAGTTAGGGCTTGAGATTCTTAAGGTCTCAACTTGAAAACCGGACCCAACGGGTTTTTCAAAGTGATAGGTTTCATCTTTGATGATTTTCCTAGGTGAATTAAGACTGAAGTGTCAAATTCAGTGTTAAAGGTTGCAATCCCATGTCTCAGAAATGCTCACTCGGATATTAAGAATTTGAGGGTTAGTTTCAAACATGCTAAAAAAATATAAATGAAAGTATTAATGAAATAAGTCATAATGATTTGAAAACTTCATCTTTGAAACATATCAATGTAACAATTTGGTGATATTATGGTTCAAAATCTTAAATGAACTCATAAACCACATTAACACTAATCAAACTATTAAAATTAAAGAAAGTCGGTGAATTTTGCTGGTTTGAATTTCCTAAAGTTCATTTCATGATTCAATTTTAATAACCTGACTATTAAACATACCAATTGATGGTTTGGAGCTTGTAATCAACCGTACACAAATACATCATTTTTATAATTATTTGGTATTTATAACCACCCAACTGAACCCAACATGTCCGGTTTGGTTTATCCTATTTTAAAACTATAATTAGGGTAAGCCGAGTTCTATCAGAATGAATTCCGGCACCACCGTCACATCACCACTACCGTACCGTCACACATCAAGTGGTGTGGTGAGAAATAGCGGCACCACCCATTCCAGACGCAACACCATCACGAACTCACGACAACACCATCCCTTCTTTATTTCTACTCATTTCTGATATCACCGTCCCTAGCGGCACTTCTTCCGACCTTCCACCTCAATACCGGTTCCGTGGTACCTCTTTTAGTGACGTTTCGACTACACTTTTGTTGAAATGTTCAACCAAAAAATATTTACACCAGTTAAGCCTATTTTTCAAAAAACCATCTCCGCAAATAATCGAATAAAAAAACCTATCAGACTCAGAAATCAAACTTATAACCTTTCGGTCATGAATTTTCACCTCATAATTGATGATGCATCCTACTACTCACGAGGACATTCCACTAGTCACCTACTCTTTGTAGCCCATGGTTGACTAAAAAAACCAAAAATGATTCCCACTTTAAACATTTTCACCATCTCAAAAACTTAAAAAAGTCCCTTTGTCACTTTCTTCCATCTTCTAAGGTCCATAAACAACTCAATCTGCAATCATATTCTCTTCCTCCGCCGAATCTCCTCCACTTTTTAACCTAATCATCATCAATCGATCTGTTTCCGCTTGCTGCTAGCAAAATCTCGCCTGTTTCTCTTCTTTCCTTCGTAGATCTCAACTTCGCAGGTACCTGGTGATGAATTACACACTAGCGATTATCTTCATTACTTTTGATTCCATGCAACAAGTAGTTTTTTCTGTTTTTTCGGTTTTTTCATGCTCGTGTTTTGCTATGATTATTCCGGATTGTAAGCGATGACTGTTATTGGTGATTGATTATTGATTGATTGATTATTGCTGGTTTTTAGTGTTTAATGGAATCGGTTTAGTGTTTACTTTGTTTGAGCTTTGAAGACCTATTTTAGTTGAATGTTATAGGTTATAACATAAGGAAACTCTGAATGATTAAGGCGTAAATACTAAGGATTACATCGAAAGCAGTAGTAGTTGACTATTTTTCCATGAAAAGGACTGATTGTAGCACCAGGTTCACATGTTCTTTTTCTATCCGATATTCAATTAAAAGCATGAGATGAGCTCATGTAAGGGATATTTGGATTGAGGTTTTCAAAATGATTATTCCAGACTTGAAGCATCATAATCAGATAGCTAACTAGGGCAATTATACATATACGTCACTAGTCAGTTTTTTTGTTTTTTTTTTGCAGTTTTTCCAATATTAGTTACCTTGATGGCTTGATCTTAGATAACTAGAAGGCACAATCCCATAAACAGAATTTGCTAAACAGTCCAAACTGATTATTACCTCACCTTAGTGTATATCTCTCAGTGCAATTGCTCTAGTTTCATTATTTTTACAATTCATGCAATTGGAGTTCCCATAAATGTGATGTCCTAAACTTTTTTACTCAGGAACCTTGGTGATTTAAACGTTTTGATTTTGCAGGAAAGGGGGAAAACAAAAAATGAAGTCGATAATTTAGAAGCAGGAAGCAGCTGGTTCAATTTAAGTAGGGCAAGATGGGGTTTAAGCCCTTCGATTCATATTGTCGTCCGGTGGAAAATGGTGTATGGGCAACAGCAGTGGAAAATGAATTCGGGCCTTACACACCCTGTGCGACGGATTCTTTGGTCACTGGCATTTCCCATTTGGTCCTTCTGGGAGCTTGCATATATAGGATATGGGTCACAAAGAAGAATATGAAAGTGCAAAGGTTTAAACTAAGGTCAAATTTATACAATTATTTGCTGGGGTTGTTGGCCTTTTACTCTGCTGCCGAGCCTTTGTTTAGATTGATAATGGGCATTTCAGCTTTTAATGTTGATGGAGAGACCGGTCTTGCTCCATATGAGGTTTGTTTCTTTTTGTATACTCTTTCTTCAACTTACTCTTTTATTCCATACTACATATAGGCAAAAGATTCGGATATTTTCTTCAAATAACATGCAATTTTGATTGTATATTCGGGAACTTAGAGAACTGCCTAGTGAAGTAATTTATACTGACCTTAATATGCTCCCAATTTATCTATCATTGCAGATTGTTACCTTAGTTATTAAGGCTCTTGCATGGGGCTGTATGTTGATCATGACGGTTTTTGAAACAATGGTTTATGTTTATGAAGTCCGTTGGTTTGTGAGGTTCGGTGTTGTTTATGCTTTACTTGGGGATGCAGTGCTGTTAAATCTTGTGCTCTCTGTGAGCAAATTTTACACTAGGTTTGTTTTATACCACTTGAAGTTGCTTGCATATAAAATAAACAATTATAAAGTGTTCTCATCTATATGATTGAACTTGTTCCTTGCAGAAATGTTCTGTATCTCTTTGTCAGTGAGGTTGCTGTTCAGGTTAGACATTGTTAATGTTGCATAGTTTGTTTATTTTGTTTTGCAACTTCAGTTTATCTAATTTTGAACTTATGTATTGTCTTTCTTTTTTCTGTTCAAATAAAAAGCACATTAATTAACATACCACTTACACAAGCGGGTTTCACAATTTTGAATAATGACGTCCTTATGAAAATATGTACTTGAAATTATCACTACCCTAAAAAAGCATCAAGAATGTCACCCCTATAAGGCTATAACTTAATTTCTACTTATTTAAAGCCTATTTATATTTACAACATCGATAATGGAAGTGCAACATGATTGTATTATGTTTGGATTGTAAACTGGCTTATCAGCAACTCGTATATAATATATTCTTTGATGTAGGTTCTTTTTGGGCTATGCTTGCTTGTCTATCTTCCTACTTTGGATCCTTATCCGGGTTATACGCCAATACGGACTGAATCTCTGGATGATACTGAATACGAAGAACTTGCTGATGGGGAGCAAATTTGTCCCGAGAGGCATACCAACATCATTTCTAGTAAGTTTTGCAACCTTTTGATGAAATGCTTTATTTGTCCTCTAGTATTAAAACCTAGAGCATAGTTATCAACCTAGAGCATAGTTATCAGAACTCCAGAAACGCGGTGTCACTCTACAGTTTCCCACCTGCTCTTGGTGCTCCGCCACCATTGAAATTGAATCCACAAACCATCTCCTCTTTCAGTGCACCTTCGCCTCCAAAACTTGGGACCTTGTTGCCTCTTGGACAAACCATCACATCATCCATCCTCTCTCCATCAACCACGCCTATAGTCAATCCTCCATCCCTGGTCCTGCCACCCATCTCAACAAAACTCTAAAAGCAATCGTCGCAGCATCGGTTTGGGAACTTTGGAAAGCCAGGAACGGAAAAGAATTCGAGGGTCGCAACACACATCCAGGGAGATTGTTAGAAGAACTCAAATCGGAGACCTTCCTTTGGCTATCTAACCGGGCCAAAATTTTAAATCTAGACTGGAGTTTCTGGAAACATGATCCGTTGTACTGGCTGTAACTGTTTGTTTTTTCTCTGTATTATTTCTCCTCTAGCTTCTTGCTAGTGGTGGTTTTTTAATATATATTCTCTTTTGCTGTTCAAAAAAAAAAAAAATAAATTATCAACCATATTATCATGCTTTTTGGTATCATTTTACATGGAATTTACATTCACCTTTTGACTTCACACGTTACTGCGTCTACTTATGCTACATTTTTTCATGTTTCTTTTTAGGTATCTTTTTCTCTTGGATGGATCCGCTCATGCTTTTGGGATACAAAAGACCTCTTACAGAAAAGGATATATGGAAACTGGACACCTGGGACCGGACAGAAACACTAAACAGCAAGTATGCTATTGTTTCTGCGTACAATTTTTTTAACCAGGGGTATTTAAATTCTTGATGGTATTTTCTTCTTAATGATGAATTAACATTTATGCCCTTCAGATTCCAAAAATACTGGGCAGAAGAGGTCCGTAAACCTAAACCATGGCTTTTAAGGGCTTTACATCGTAGTCTTGGAGGAAGGTTTGTACAATGATACAAAGTTTTGTTGCCCATTAAAAATACTTTCACTAAGAATGAGGAAGTCTAAATATTATCATGTTCTTTTGATTACAGGTTTTGGTGGGGTGGCTTTTGGAAGGTATCCTATGAATATTTCAGCTCTGAGTTCATCAATCTTTGCATGGCTTTGAATCCACATTTCTTTAATAGCTATAGAAACATCTTCATAGTGACTTACGATATAAAATAAATTCATAAAAATAAGATGTTGATGAATATCATGAATTTTGACGATCTAACGAGTCACAAATTGTGTGCTATGGACATTTCGGAACTCAACGTGTCATATTTGAGTCCTTATCATTGAACTAAGTACTGAAATTAGACATGATAAGAATAATATTGTTCTTCTTTGCTTTTGTAATTATAAGCATCTGCACAATGTTTTTTATTTTAATATTGTCCTTTCTTTTGGCCATCTGTAGATTGGCAATGATCTTTCTCAATTTGTTGGGCCACTAATTTTGAACCAGCTGTTATTGGTGAGTTAGATAGCTTATATTTTAATCTCTGTATCGAAATTATATGTTGCTGTACACTTGTACTTTCATTTGCCTCTGTAATTAAGTAGCTCTTTTAATTTCTAATTTAATTATATATACTTTTCAGTCTATGCAAGAACGTGGTCCAGCTCAGATTGGTTACATCTATGCGTTCTCAATTTTTGTCGGAGTGGTACGAGTTCTGAGTTCTATAACTTTCTTCTTTTATTCGGATTGTTCTTTTTTAATTCAAAGATCTGTAGAACCTCCAAACATTCTCTAATGCGCCGTATTATATGCTTCTTATGATATCTCAATATCAATGTTGGGGAATGTGTCTGTGGCAAGGCTAATGATAATCATATAACCTAGATGTGTTTCCTTATAATGTGTATGGAAGTCACTTTCCAAAAGTAGTATTTGACCCTTTTAAATGCCTATGTATGATAAAATCAACTTTTGGATGATACAGGAAACTTACGCTTAAGTATAATTTGATAACTTAAGTGAAACTCAGATTATATGTAATATGTGAAATGGGTTGTATGTTCTGATTGATTTTGGTGTATATGTATATCTCCAGATATTTCCAAGACCAAGAATAGTATATATGAATACTTGACTGATACACCTTTTGACATAAATTTTGGCTCATTTTCACTTTTGACATGAAAAGTTGTTGTAACTACCATAACTGTTATTTTGTGGCAATTATATTTATGATATAAGTATTTAATTGAAGTTACACTAGTTATGAACTTCTTGGCAGAAGTCAGTGTAAGGGTTACCTGTGTATAAGTTAGTGTAAAACTGTGTTGGAAATGTTAGACCTTAGAAAGGTTTCACCATAACTACCTAACACATGTATATACTCACCAACAAATGTGTCCAATGCTGAATGACATTTGGTGCTGACATATAAGGTACGTCGGTGTAAACATTTAGACTTATCCACATGTCAAGGATCCAAATGTAATTAAGTTTATACAAACATGTACTCCACGTCTCCACACCGTCTAACTTGTATTATAACTTGAATTTATTTATTTATTTGGTTTGATGTGACCTCATGTAAGGAAATTGCGTGAAACATCCGTACTTAATTTTAAAGTTTAAAGATAGTTGTATTGGTTATCAATTTAGGTACTTGGCGTGCTCTGTGAAGCTCAATATTTTCAGAATGTCATGCGTGTCGGTTACCGTCTTCGTTCAACCCTGGTAACTACTTCACTCTCACCAAGTACAATAACTGTTTGTTTCTTATAAAAGGTTGAAATTGGCACGTATATATCACAAATTTCTTGGGAAAGAGAAGCATGCCTTAACTCTTATATGCTATTCTTGAGTTCTTCTGATATCCTTTATTTACTTTCTGAATCTATTTGTATCTCAGTTACTGCCGCATCAATCTCGTTTGTTTTAAATGTATCTTTCTATTTCTTTTATTTGAACCTATAAATTCTTTCAAGATTGCTGCAGTTTTCCGGAAGACTTTAAGGCTAACTAACGAGAGTCGCAGAAAGATTGCATCCGGGAAGATTACCAACTTGATGACAACTGATTCTGAATCTCTCCAGGCATGTTTCATACTTTCATTAACATTTATGTCCCTTTGAGTCATATTTTGGAACAGATGAAAAAGGGTCGGGTGGGATGATCCAGAACACTTTTCCTCCACTTTTTAAAAGTTGTGTTTATAAACAATTAGCATGTCAATATGATTACAGAAAAATATTCTATCTTCAATAATTGTATGAAATTTTGAATGAAAAAGATTTAGGAGGTTTTATTTTCAATTAGTGTGTCGGTATGAAATACGCTTTGGGATACTTTTGACCCATTTGACAACTTCTCCGTTTTAGCTATTCTTGTTACTTTACCCGTTTGACCACATAGAGATGAAACATAAGTGGAATCAACCCGTTCACTGTTAACTTATGGAGATGAAACATAATTTTGTTGAACTCTGGTAATATCTTACATTGTTAACTTATGAAGTTATGGTGATATAACGACACTTGCAACTTCTAAATCGTGATTTTTTTCTTTAAAAAGAGGTCTTCGTGTGTAAAGGGTATTGATTCTTTTAATTAGTTCAATGAATATTTTGTTTTCATAATTTTTTCCACAGCAAGTAACTCAGTCACTTCACACGTTGTGGTCTGCCCCTTTCCGTATCATTATCGCTTTGGTTCTTCTCTACCAACAATTAGGTGTTGCTTCAATCCTTGGTGCCTTATTGCTAGTTCTCATGTTCCCCATACAGGTACAAAGACATTCATACATACATACATACATATGTAATGTTCAAATAAATAATGTTCTATAATCTATCTTTTGGAAACAGACACTGGTTATCAGTAATATGCAAAGAATGTCCAAAGAAGGACTTCAGCGAACTGACAAGAGAATTGGTCTCATGAATGAAATCTTAGCAGCCATGGACACTGTCAAGTTCTCTCTCTCTCTCTCTCTGCCTTTTTCCTCCTTTTTTTTTTTAATATTCTCTTTTAGAATACCATCTTTTATTAATAAAAATATCATGGAAAGTTAATAATCATTTTCTACTTTATTTGTGTTTTAGATGCTATGCTTGGGAGAATAGTTTCCAAGACAAGGTCCAAAGTGTTAGAACTGAGGAGTTATCATGGTTTCGGAAAGTACAAATGCTAGGAGCGGTATGTTGCTAAAAAATATCATGTACATTATATATTTCGACATGATTGTATGGTTAAGTTACAGGCTTTCAATGATTTCGTTTATTGTTAATTATTGTATTGCAGTTGAATACATTTATATTAAATAGTATCCCAGTGGTGGTAATTGTTGTTTCATTTGGGCTGTTTACATTGCTTGGAGGAGAGTTGACACCTGCTAGAGCCTTTACATCTCTATCTTTGTTTGCCGTACTACGTTTTCCACTCTTCATGCTTCCAAATATGATTACTCAGGTTTGTGCAATAAATCAATCAATTAATTTGTTTTCATCATTCCAAGTTTCTTTATTCTATATAAGTTTATTTGCAGGTTGTAAATGCAAATGTGTCCTTGAAACGTTTGGAAGACCTACTTTTAGCTGAGGAGAGACTTCTTCTTCCAAATCCACCTATTGAACCAGGCCTTCCAGCTATCTCAATCAGGAATGGATTCTTTTCATGGGATTCAAAGGTATTATTTTTAACCTTTTTTAAAGGGTCACAATGCAAGTGTTTATTTACCATTCTTTTACTTATTGCAGGCAGATAAACCTACATTGTCAAACATAAACTTAGATATACCAACGGGTAGTCTGGTGGCTATTGTTGGAAGCACAGGGGAGGGAAAGACATCAGTTGTGTCTGCTATGCTTGGAGAACTTCCTCCAGTTAGTGATGCACATGTTGTTATCAGAGGAACAGTTGCTTATGTCCCACAAGTTTCATGGATTTTCAATGCAACGGTATGTTATGGATTTTTGTTAATTTTGAAAGTTTATTATATTTAGATGTGCCAAAATATACAGGGTTGGGTAACGGGTCAAATCAGGAATGTTTTATACATGGTGAAACATGCTGGTATGGGTTGATTTGAAGTACTCTTGTCCATGTTATATAAATATAATATTTTCGGAAAGCAATATAGTAGGTTCTATGCCTTTGAAAATTGAAATACATTTTGGGCAACTTTCGACTCACTTGACCCATTAGAAATAAAACATATCCCAAATCAACCAATTCGTGAGTAATTGAGTCGGATATGCCACCTCTAACTGAGTTTAATATTCTGTTATGATTCTAATCATCAATAGTTAGGTGTAATTGGTTGACATTTATACTCTTATTTTCCAGGTACGTGACAACATATTGTTTGGATCCCCTTTTGAACCTGCAAAGTATGAGAAGACACTAGATGTAACTGCATTGAACCATGACCTGGAAGTGCTCCCCGTAAGTACCTTTGTGTTTCATTATAGTAGTTTTTATTACTATATTTGATCTTTAATTATATATTGTATGGTGTTTATTATGGTAGGGTGGTGATCTTACTGAGATTGGTGAAAGAGGGGTGAATATTAGTGGAGGGCAAAAGCAAAGAGTTTCCATGGCTAGAGCTGTATACTCTAACTCAGATGTATATGTGTTTGATGATCCTTTAAGTGCTCTCGATGCTCACGTGGGCAGACAGGTAAGTTTACATAATTACCCCTAGCTTTAATTAGTTAATCATATGGTTAACTTATTATGATTCTTCAAGTCACAATAATCAGTACAATGTGTAATATGAATATAATTTAATTACCAGGTTTTTGAGAAATGTATCAAAGAAGAATTAAAAGGAAAAACACGTGTTCTAGTTACAAATCAGCTACACTTTCTTTCACAAGTAGATAGGATCCTGTTGGTCCATGAAGGCATGGTGAAAGAGGAGGGATCCTATGAGGAACTCTCACAGAATGGTGTACTCTTCCAGAGATTAATGGAAAATGCAGGGAAAATGGAAGAATATGTTGAAGAAAAAGAAGAAATAGGAGATTCTGATTCATTGTCGTCGAAACCTGTTACTAATGGTGAGTTAGTTAAAGATTCTGCTAAAAAGAAAGAAACCAAATCTGTTCTTGTCAAGAAAGAGGAACGGGAAACTGGTGTTGTCAGCTTCAATGTTTTGAAGAGGTAAGACGCATATTATTGTGTAACTCTTGACCAATTTTAGACGTGCTTGAAAAGTATAAATTATTTATTTGATTTATCTGTCTGCTTTGTTTCAGGTATAAAGATGCATTAGGAGGGTGGTGGGTTGTGGGTGTACTGTTTGGGTGCTATGCAGCAACAGAAACGTTAAGAATACTGAGTAGCACATGGTTAAGTGTTTGGACGGATGAAAGCACTCCAAAGATCTACAGCCCACTGTTCTATAACGTTATCTATGCACTACTGTCACTCGGTCAAGTGTGTTTCTAAGCGATTTTATCATCACATGGGTTGTTTACATTATTCAAAACTTACGGATTTACAATTTGGTTTTCAGGTTATGGTGACGTTGGGAAATTCTTATTGGTTGATCATGGCAAGTCTGTACGCAGCTAGAAAGTTGCACAATGCTATGCTTAACTCCATATTGAGGGCTCCTATGGTCTTTTTCCACACCAACCCACTTGGACGTGTTATTAATAGATTTGCAAAAGATCTTGGTGATATTGATCGAAATGTTGCTCCATTTGTCAACATGTTTTTGGGCCAAGTCTCACAGCTCTTGTCAACCTTTGTTCTCATAGGATTATTGAGCACCATGTCTCTTTGGGCTATCTTGCCACTTTTGTTGGTCTTCTATGCAGCTTATCTCTATTATCAGGTATGTAAGTTTCTATATGTATATACTCGAAGTAGAGGTGGCAAGATGGACGGATCGGATGTGTTGGGTAACGGGTCAAAATGAATAATTTTGGTAAAGGATGAAATGTGTCTGGTCAAATTTTGTTGACCCATAACACTTTCTGTCCTATTTTTTTAAATTATTACTGTGTTGTATATGGTTAAAATAGCTCTATTACTGCAATGTTAATCTGTTATTTTGCATAAGGCTGCTTAGGAGGTTTTCGGCAAAAGAAAATACACTTTAGGTGACTTGTTATCCACCCATTTGACCCATATCATTTTGAAGTATTATTTTATTTGGCATATTTGACTCGATAGAGATAAAATATAACCCAAATCGACCTATTTATTCTGTTTTTTTTTATAATTATTTAATTGGTTATTTGGTGCCTTCAGAGCACTGCTCGTGAGGTAAAGCGAATGGATTCCATCACAAGATCTCCAGTTTATGCACAATTTGGGGAAGCACTGAACGGTCTGTCTACCATCCGTGCATATAAAGCCTATGATCGAATGGCCAAAATTAATGGGAATTCAATGGACAATAACATCAGGTTCACATTAGTAAACATGAGCGCAAACCGTTGGCTTGCAATCCGATTGGAAACAGTTGGTGGTCTCATGATTTGGTTAACCGCAACTTTTGCTGTTATGCAAAACGGAAAAGCAAGAAATCAAGAAGCATTTGCATCCACCATGGGTCTACTTCTAAGTTATGCATTAAACATTACAAGTTTATTAACAGCTGTCCTTAGGCTTGCAAGTTTAGCTGAAAATAGCTTGAATGCTGTTGAGCGTGTTGGTACTTATATTGAATTGCCTTCTGAAGCTCCTCCTATAATTGAAGATAATCGTCCGCCACCTGGCTGGCCTACATCAGGATCTATAAAGTTTGAAAATGTTGTTTTACGGTATAGGCCTGAACTTCCTCCTGTGCTGCATGGTTTGAATTTTTTTATTCCTCCAAGTGATAAGATTGGAATAGTGGGAAGAACAGGGGCTGGGAAATCCAGCATGCTTAATGCTTTGTTTCGGATTGTGGAGTTGGAAAGTGGAAGAATTATTATTGATAATTGTGATATTGCAAAGTTTGGGTTGACTGATCTTCGCAAGGTTCTTGGTATTATACCTCAGGCGCCTGTTCTCTTCTCAGGTACATCAAAGCTGCTAATCTACTTGCATAACATTGTATGTGGCAAAATCATCCGACTGGTGGGTTGGGGAAGGGTAAGGTGGTACGGGTCAAAAAACGGTTATTTTTCATAGGCTTGGAATAACCGAAACAGTTTTTCCATAATATATTGAAATATAATTACAATGAATTATATAATTTCAGGTTAAATCTAATATTCTGAATAAATTGGTTTAGGAGGCTTTATGCATGAATGATAGATTTCTTGTTTGATCGGTTAGAGATAAAAATATATCCTGAATCGACCCATCCATAAGTAAAATGGTTGGATCATCACATGCAAAATTATATGACTGCTAGTTACTCTGCATCTCGAATATTGTTGTCTATATCTGGTAACTTGCCTACTTGACTTTCAACATCTTTGAAATATCCATTCAAGTTTTGAAAACCATTATAGAAACCATCCAACTTTCTAAAAGAGTTGTTTAACTTTGTCAGCATGTTACATGTCCCTATTGCTGAAACTACTCAATTAATCGGTTTTGAGTAGTATAATGATTTTAGTAACCATTTTAGAACTCCATTAACCAAATTAGAACGGAATTGAAAGTAGTTACCAGATCATTGAATTTTCCCCTCCAAATAATGGTTGTTAGTGGACAAAAAAGAAAAAAAATGTATTTTTTCCTGGGACAGCCCACAAGTCCACAACAGGAAATGTATAACTTTTGTGGGACATCCTTAACTAGTAAGATGACATTTCTTGTGCATTTGTTTTCATCATCAGTACCCTTCATTTTAACTTTAAGTTCTTCCTGACATAATATAATCGTTCTTTAAAAGGGACTGTGAGATTTAACCTCGATCCTTTCAATGAGCACACTGATCCTGATCTTTGGGAATCTTTAGAGAGGGCCCACCTTAAGGATGTTATTCGGAGGAATCCATTGGGTTTAGAGGCTGAGGTACATGTTCATCTCCCATTTCTTGCATTTATTTAAGCAAACTGTGTCAATGTCCAATGACCTCTTTAATCAGGGTTGTTTGGAATATCCGAAATAAAAAAAACCAGTTTTAAGGGTTCGGATAAACATAATCTGCTTTCATCTTTCAGGAAAATTTCATTGACTTGATTTTAATTTTGTTGTAATAAAGGTATCAGAGGCTGGAGAGAATTTCAGTGTTGGACAAAGACAGTTATTAAGTCTTTCGCGTGCATTACTTAGGAGATCAAAGATTCTTGTTCTTGATGAAGCAACTGCTGCCGTTGATGTTAGAACAGATGCACTTATCCAAAAGACCATCCGTGAAGAATTCAAGTCTTGTACTATGATCATTATTGCTCATCGTCTTAATACAATTATTGATTGTGATCGTATTCTTTTGCTCGATGCTGGTCAGGTATAGAAACACTTTTTAAATTGCTTTTTTCTTTCCTATATAAGTAAGATTACAAAACCTATTATTAAAGTAATTTACCTTTCTAGTAAAGCAATTAAGGAGGATTATGAACACTTGGTTACTTTTTAACCATTTTCTGGGTTTCCTTTCTGCTAATAGTTTTAGGTTTACTCAATTAACCTCCCAACCTGACTGTTAAACCTTTAGTATTTTTTTTTACCTTTTTCGGAATATGTAGTTATGTATATGTATTATGATCATGCATTATCTTTCTTATTTTAGAAATTTTATTACAAAGTAATGATTTTGAAAGAAAAAAAAAGTGGGTTCAAGTCAGCAAACCGCCAACATCGAACAGTTAATTTGTAGTTAATCTGTCAAACTGGCCAGTCTGGCCGACCACCCAACCTTGTCGGTATGGTTTGTCGTTCCGTGATTCATAATTAAACGGGTTGAAATTTCCTCAAATTGGCTGAGCCGGATTGTGAACATCTCTAATCACTTTTGACGGATTCATAATTAAACGAGTTGAAATTTCCACCTCTAAATAATCTACTTTTTCATGATTTGTCTTGAGGAGTTACTTGCTTTTACTATCCCAGGTGGTTGAGTATGATGCTCCGGTAAAACTTCTGCAAGACGAGCACACTGCTTTCTCTAAAATGGTTCAAAGTACAGGGGCTGCAAATGCACAATATTTGCGTGACTTAGCATTTGGAGCAGAAGGAGAGAAGGCGGAGAAGGTGGCAGTAGATGATCAGAGGTGGCGGCTCGCCTCCACACGGTGGGCTGCCGCTGCCCGATTCGCACTTGCCTCTAGTCTCACTACATCTCAAAACGACCTCACTCAGATAGAAACCGAAGATGAAGACAATATCCTAAAGAGAACAAAAGATGCAGTTGTAACTCTTCAAGGTGTATTGAAAGGTGAACATGATAAAGATATCGAGGAGTCACTTGAGCGGGCCCATGTCCCGAGGGATAGATGGTGGTCAGCTCTCTATAAAGTAGTGGAAGGTATGTTGGTAATTAATCGTATTATTCTATTAAATTATCCTAATTTAGCAACAAAAGCACATCTTACTAGGGGTGTAAATGACCCAAGTTGCGCATAAGCCACTAGACATCGGGTCGCTAAAAACTTGAGACGAGCCAAGCTTTTAAGAGCTCGATCCCGGGCACAAGTCTATATATTGAGCTCGAGCTTCTTGACAAAAAGCCTATTATTTGTATAATCGTTATTTAATCATATATATTTATTATGTGAATATATATTTACAGAATAATTATTGTTATCTATAAATTTATGATATAAATAACTAGATAATATATTCCCTTATATAGAAGGGGAAAGTGAATATGGGGGTGTCACGCATCTTAATTGCTTTCCAATATTAAAATCTACATAAAATTGATCTCGAGCTAAAATCCTAAAATAATGCAATCTTAATTGTTTTCCAAACTTAGACGTGTTATTTATCAAAATGACGTAGTTTTGATTGGTTTCACCGTTTCACACTTAACATAGGTGCATAACATCCCCATATTCACTTTCCCCTATATAATTACAAAATAATACAAGTAATAAATAACAAAACGGAGAGCTTACGCTTGAAAAAGTAGTCACAAGCCGACGTTTAAACCCCTACATCCTACAACTTGTTTTATTTACAACTAGTAATCTGATTCTTATTATTGAAAAAATGAAAATCACATAACCGTGTGTAAATTGTCTGCAGGTCTTTCAGTAATGAGCAAGTTGGGTCGTAACAAGCTCCAGCTATCAGAATACGGCTTAAAAGACGAAACAATTGACTGGGACCAAGCTCAAATGTAGGATACTGGCTGATCAAGTTAAGATCCAAAAGTTGTAATTTTGAAATTTTCATACGTTAAAGCTAGATAGCGGATAGATGGCCATGGACTCCGTGCCTCTGTCGATGTTTTGTAAATCGCATTTAACACTGCGTCGTATTTAACACGGCGTAAACGATAGACTCGAATAATTTACGCCAATATATAATTCGAACTCGGATATTCTCGTTGAATCTGTTAGGATGCTTTCTCAATTCATAAATTTGAACCTGTTTATTGTTAAAAATTCTTACCGCTTTCTTAACATTCTGGTTACAGATTTTTATATTGTAGTAATGTTATTAACTAGAGATCATCCGCGCGTTGCCGCGGTAATATGATAGAAAGATATTGATTGTAAATGTAGGAGGTAAGTCGCAATATTTGGTTGTTAAACGGATTAAAAGGGTTTTAAACCGTTTAGAGTTTGAGCTGTCAAAAGACAGAAGGAAAGAGAAACGTAAAAAAATTTATGGTAAGAATGGTTCAATGGCAATAATTTAGCACAATTTAGTACAACTTTTTTTCATAATGGACGGAGAAAGTAATATGTGTGTAGGTTTGCAAGTTGTGTGTAGGAGTGTGGAACAAAGAAGATAATAAACATAATATTATACAGATAACTATGAAACATGAAGTTAATAAGTTAAACTTACAAACAAAACAGAAAGTTATAGTATAGTTATTTTACAAACATCAGTATTTCAAAGGGAGGCGATGTTAGATGAGATTATTCATGGCTACAAGTGGTCATGACTATTGAGTTAAAAAAATGAATTAATAAGCAATGTTTTAAAGCCGGATTTTAAAACCAGACCGGTCTTGTTCAAAAAAACGTTTCAACCGGTTGAACCGGGTTGACCCGGATGGTTGAATCGGATTGACTACTCAAACCTGTAAATTTACAATATACATTTTATAAACTTTCAATCACAACAAATGTCAAAAAGAAACTTCAATAAAGTCTAAAACAAATTAAAATCATCCAAAATAACATCGATACAAACTAAAATACCCCAAGTTCGTCGATTGTGTCCTGGTTAAAAACTTTGATTTCTAGCCGATCACTTCTAGAATCTCATATTAGTTCGTCGATCGTCCCCCCAAGTTCGTGGATTATGGGGTTTTTTGTAGCGCCTTTTTGGTTTCCAGTGGAACGTGAACCGTGAATGTAACCCTACTTTTTTGTAACGCCTTTCCTGCCTTTTCTTTAGATTAATTTAAAACAAAAAATAATTAATAATAAAAAAAAAAACCCGGTTTGACCCGGTTTCGGGTCCAGGTTTTTGCCCGATTGAACCGGAAAACCCGGCCGTTCACGTTATGACCCAGTATTTGCTAAAAACCGGTTATAATCGAACCGGACGACCCACCGGTTCCTGGTTGAACCGGTTAAACCGGCCGAGTTAATCCGCTTTTTAAAACATTGTTAATAAGGACTAAGTTGGCGATTTGGTTGGAACGGTTAATAATAGATCCACCGACATACAAATTTTACAAATGTATTTTATTGATAAAATATTTATTTGTCTTCTAACTATGCAAAAGAACAAAAGTATATATATGTAATGCGAAAAAATTTGAAAACTAAGTTTAGTTACCAAAAATAAGTTGCACAGGTTTGAACACGAATATATAGGTGAAAGAACTAAGGTTTGGCCGGCTGAGCTAGAGTATCATATATGCAAAAATGTGGACAATAAAATATATATATAGAATTAGTTTCTTTTATAAATTTAAAATGGCACGAAATCATAGGAGAAGTTTACAATTGTATATATATACAATTAGTGTATATTTCTAAATTCAAATCAATAAAAGTGAACCAAGACTCTTCCGGGTTCCGGGTTCGGTTTAATAGATTCTAAACGGTTTTTAGTATAGTAGTCCATGCTGATCAGAAACCTGCGGCCAGTTTCAGCCCTAAAACGATGTGTAATGGGTGTGATGCCCCGAATATGAATATATGATGCTGCCATAAAGCATAACGCCTCCACACTGCTCACCCTACGTGCTATGGGGCAAAAATCTGGAAGCCCCGTGACCACTGACCACCATCGCACATCCCCCTCTTGTCTTTCTTAAATCCCATTTCTTCAAATTATTTATTTAAACTTTAGAAAAAATTGAGCGCGTGATAATGAGAGGGCTTTATGACTACACCAAGTTTTAGTTATGGAACATCTTGATGGGGTGGCAGCCACACGACACATAATGCCCCTCAAAGAGTTTTATGACTACAAATAGCCTAATTGATTTCATTCAATTTAGGATCCTTACCGACTTAATTCCAGGTTACAAATTGATTATGCTTTCTAAACAGTTTTATAGTTCTATGTGGATAAATAAAGAACATACCACTTATCAATTCGTGGAATGGTTGGTGGGGTGATTTGAATATACTTTATATTAATATATTAAAAAAAAATGTCTTGTCTCTGTGTTCTGTGTGTCTCTGTATTCTATGTGTCTCTGTGTGTGTTGTGACGTGCTAACGCATGTCAAACATTAATGAATTCAAAATTTTACAGTATAAAATATAACTTTTACGTTGTGACATAGACATCGTACCGTTGATAACTAAAGTATTAAAATATGTGTTGTAGTGCGTTAAACTACGGACGTATCATAAAGAAAAAGAAGAATCACGTCGCAAGGGTATTCGAAGACTTTGAAAAAGAGAGAAAGAGAAAAGAAAGAAAAGAAGATGTTCAATTTCTTCAAACTATCAATTGTGATTTGATATAAAAGATTACAAAACTAGTTTAGTGAAGATAAAATTATAAGTTTATAAATTTAAATTGTTCTTGTTTACGAGTTACACATAGTTGTGTAGTTTTTAACACGATACAAATTTACCATAAAAGTTACGGAATTGAGTTTAGTCTATACAATTAATTGTTAGTTTTGAGTCGAACGTGTGAACACCTTTAGCTAAATGTGTCATGTTCGGTTATATATGACACATTCACATGTATACCCTTTAAAGTGTTTGTTTTTGTCACATTTTTAAAAGCTAAGTTTTAAGTTATAAACTAAACCGGCATTGATGAAGAATGAGTTTTCTAGTTTAAATGTGGCTCATATATAGTTTTTGTTGTGAAATTAATATTTGAAGTATTGTTATGCAAAGAAAAACAATTCGAGCTTAAACACGTTTTGCTTGTGTCATCTTACAAAATCCGGTTAGAGTTCATGTCGTGTTTGGTTTGTCTAGTGTTTAAATTTAGATGTTATTTGCCTTGCCTATTCTATACACGCTCTATTTAAAACCCCCGATAGTTAAGATGTAAAAACATTCATAGTGCATTCCTTATCTTTATTAATTTAACTAAAAACACTATTTTTTAATTTTTATCTCATTTTTTAAAATCTCATGCATCTTATTTCCTATATCTATCACTGTTCAATAAAACTATACTTGTTTATTTCATTAACTTTTTTTTTACCACATACAAATAAATATAAAATAATAGATATAGAGATTAGTAGTAATAATCAAATATATAGACACACTTTATTTTTACACCAAACTATAGGGATAGACCGGATAGTACATATTATGGGAAATGAAATTGAGTGAATTTTTAGTGATTTTTCTTAAAAAGAGGGTATAAAGAAAGGGATACAAAATGAGATGAGAATACTTCAAGTCTCACAACCAAAAGATTAGAAGCTTATAACGTATATACATATACATATGGTATTAGTTATCGCAGAAATCTAGTAATAATTAAAAAAAAGTGTCACAACATTCAGGGTAGGGTTGTTAATCGAGTCAATCCGATTGGATTTCGGTTTATTAGGGTCGCGTTATTCAGGGTTTTCTTTTAATTAAAAAAAGCTTAAGGTTAGTAGGGTTTGGGTTAGTCAGGTTTCAGATTATTAGGGTCGGACGAGTCGGGTTAATGGGTTTTTTGTAATGGTTTTGATGTTTTGATTTTTTCTATAATAAAATACTTAAATGTCGCAAGACGATATTGTTTTCAAACTAATATATTTAATTTATACTCAAAATCTACATATAAATTTGAAGACGAGACTAAAAATGTAGTTAGACAGAAAAAATCGGTGATCTTGAGCTTAAGATTAAGAAAACAAATACTGCAAATGAACTACGTATCTAGTTGTACATACAAATAAAATAAATGAGCTTGAGAGTTGAGATGAAAATATTAAACTGTTTTTCTATACACGTATTTTTCTTGTTAAGATAAAAATATTGAACCTAGATAACTAATCGTTATGTATTATTATGTGGTTTAACCCGTAACCTAACATTTCTCAAAAAAATCAACCACAAAGTGTTACTTTATAAACCAAGAAGACGTTGGTATTTTTAAATTGCAAACTACTTTAATGATTCAAATAGCATTAATGTGGGATCCATTTAGAACGTTTAATGCCAATGAAAATAATGAGTTTGTACGATGGAAAGTGGAAACACTAGGTCATTTTCAAATTTCAATTCTTCTAAAAATGTTTTTCTTTCTAACATAGTAGTAACATATATTTTATAAAATCCAAACAAAATAATATGTTAGTCTATAGATATTAGAGTGACTTGAATCCAAAATATATTTACCATCGTCATCTTTCAAAAATATTGTCTTAATTTATTTATATTTTCATGTCTTATTCGCATTCTTTTTTAACAACAATCTAAAATACTTATACTTTTAAATTACACATCATATTTACATTTGTCCATGTTTGAATGTATTACATCTCCAAAATAGTGTTTCATGAAGCAAGGCCTCTGCCACTAGAACACCAACCCCAATGGTCTTACCCATGTTCTTAAATCACAAAGGAGATCAAAACACATTCAAAAAGGTAAATCAAAGCTTCATCACAAATGACACTATCAGATTGTGGATCAATCGTCTAGATACTACTTAGGAAACTCACATGAAGTACTATAGCCAAGCCCATGAAGCCAATGTGAATAACTTGGGGAACAAGTTCCGTGCAACAATTAGAAAAATCCCGGTACGCACAATTAACTGTTGGTTGATCGTACCGGACAAAAAGTCAAGCTAAAATAGATCATCTATGTAAACACACTTGAAGTAAGTAACATACAGTGAAACTACACCGACATATTTCAGTCAAAATTGGACGACTTTATTCTAAGGGTCTGGTAATTCAAATACACACAAATTTTTATGAAATCTTGTTAGTTTTGTAAAAGAGTTTATATAAGATAGTTGAAATCATAATGTAGGATAGTCTTTTGTAATACGAGTGGTTTCAAATATAAATAAGTCAAAGAATTTGGTTTAAACAAAATGAACATTAATTGTTGAAAGACGGAATAGGGAATACACAGAAGATGAAATAAGAACAAGACAAAAGACAGACTGGATCTTGTAATGAAAGATGTTTTGCGTATTGAACATATGTTTAAGACAAAACCTACATCCATGCTCTTAATTTTTCAGTAATTAATCCTTACAAGGATTGACTGGATTGTTAACTTAACTTTTAGTCGTTTCACAACATGTGTAATGTCTTAAGACAAAAAAGACACATATGGAGTTTGACCTTAGACTTGTCTTGCTAGTATTGAACTATTTTTCTTTTGTTGGCCTCTTATCTATTTAAATAGATTATTCACACTTTATATTTAGCCCCTTGAAAAAGCATGAGCTCCATATTATTGCAAAGTAGTAAAAAAGCAAGCAAGTATTTTAAATCCTTACAAAGATTATCATACTTGGATTTTGGTCATTGACTCATTTCACAACCGATATCATACTTTTGAGAGTTCATTGTACAGTGTTTAGGTGACTGAGATGCTCCTGAGAATTATTTTAATATCATCACTCGACATGTATCTAGATTACAATAGATGCCCCTATGATCATAACCTCGTTAGTGAACTGCACCTCGCATAAGGTTCGGGTTTTCTGAACTGCATTCGTGTCCGTCAGTCGCGCGGGCATCGCATTGTTTCCCACACCAATGTGGGACAAGGTAAATGAAAAAAAAATTGAGATTTGTTTGTTAATTTTAGAATCCCATTCAGATGTCCAACCAAACAGGTTCTTACTGGTTCAACATTTACTGGTTTAGAGTCTCTTAATCAACCAGACATCTTACTAGTTCAGCACTTAATAAAATAGACGTTACCAAATAACCCCTTAGCCTTTCCATCTGATAAGAGTTTAAATTCCGTTCAAACAATAAAATTTTGTAATTTAAACCGTTCAATTTTTTTTTTAAAACTTACAAGTGTTTGAATTTCCTATTATACCCTCTCAAGTCTCACCCTCACCCTCACGGCCTCACCCTTAGGGGTGTAAAGAGCTCGGACTCGGCTCGTTTAAATTTAACAGAGCTCGAGCTCGGCTCGATTCGAGCTTTATTTCTAAAGCTCGAGCTAGGTTCGTGAAAAATTATTTAAGCTCAAGCTCGGCTCGGGCTTGGCTCGTTTAATATTAATTATTTTTTTTATATATATTTTTACAATTAAATTTGTATATAATAGAATTATACTTTTTTATATATAGAAAATAATACATATTGATTACTTATTTTATCATAATTTTATATATAATAATCATTATTATTTTAAATATATTTAAAAAACAAATTAAAATTATATAAATAAAAGCTCGTTTAGGCTCGCCAGCCGACTCGAGCTCGATATGTAAAGCTCGGGCTCAAGCTCGTTTATTAAACGAGCCCTATTTCAAAGCTCGAGCTCAGCTCGAGCTCGTTAAGGCCCAGCCCGTTTCGAGCTTTTTATCAAGTCAATCTCCAGTAGCTCACAAACAGCTCGACTTATTTACACCCTACTAACCCTCACCCTCACCCTCACTACCAAGTACCAATAGACTTTGAGGTGCAATTTGGTCATTTTGAAGCCTGAAATGCCACATGTAGAAAATAAAAAACAAAAAAAAATACAAATCAAAACATCCAAATTCACCCCAAGAGGGATCATTTCTCAAATTTCATAAACCACACCTCACTCTCACACATACTGACACACATTTTCTCTCTCAAAAACCGCCTGCAAAACCCTCACTCTCTCTCATCAAATTCACCATCGATCGTTAAAGGTACCACTCGTTAGGGTTTTATCGACTCTTCATGCACATTTTGCTCCATCATTTCGTTCAAATTAGGGTTTTATCTGCAACAATTCTTCTTCTGAAGATCCGTGTGTTCTCTTTCGTTTTTTTCTTACTAAGCGCTAGTAGAATTTGCAGATTTTTCTAGGTACATAAATGCATGTGTGAATCGGCTGATTTTTTAAGCTAAAATGTGTTTGTTGACTGTCAGTGTTGTTTGGATGAATTTTTTTGTTGATTTGGTAGCTGAAAACGTACGATTTTGCTTTCTGTGCTTTTGATTTTGCTCTACTTGTTTTGAATCGTTGTTTTGAGCGATCGTTTACATGTTCTGGTTTGTTTTGCCATCATCGTGTTGTTCACAGTTCCTCGTTCCCGTTGAGTGATTGTTCGTATTTCTAGGTCATACTGCTGCAAACCTGTGGGTTTTGGACATATCTGGACACAATGAAATTAGGGTTTCATTTTCTGCTTTGTTGAGTTGTGTTTAGTCTGCATGCTTGTATTTTGTAGGATTGTTCTTGTTTCATACTTTGCGTTGTGGGTTAAGCATAATGTGGTTGATTAGAAACTGTATGCAAGGTTGCGAGGGATGTTGATGGGGGGTATTATTGCTGATTCTTTTAAAAAATCATATGGTAAAGATAACTCTGTTTATTCTGGAAATGACGGTGTCATTATTAGTTTAAAAACTCTATTGGTAAAGATGACTCTGCTTTATTCTGCTTTTTTTTTAACTCTCCGATGAGAAGATTAAAGCTCTACAAATGTAAACATGTGTGAGATTTTGGGACTAAAGGTCTGTTATCATGTTAAAATAGATGATTTATCAGTTTGTGTTTCTTTTGAAATATTTGAACGCTTTAATGAAATGAACACTTGTCACATCGTGTTGAATTCTACCTTTTGGAAACTAAATAGAGGCAAGTATGCCAATTTTGCCTTGTTTTCTCTGTTAAACATCATATTATGGTTTATTAAAACAACCATGAGTTCATAATGTACTTCGTATATATACTTTTTGTAGCTATGATTTGTGATGCTTCTAAAAGATTGTTATCACAACTTCTGTAGCATTGTTGCTAGCCAAGGCTGTTATTTGATGTATTTCAGGGATTTCAAACATTTGTTTTATGAAGTTAATTTTTTTTTTGTCTTATAAGCCTTATTGAAGGTCAAGTTCTTAAAATGAGAAACATGGACATATAGGCTACGATTGTATAAATTAACGTACTGATTAATGTCCCTTCATATCATGTTCTTAATTATTTATGGTTCGTAATGATCTGTAGTTTGGATTTGGGGCAATGACAGTAGTTTGTTTTTATAATGAATCAGGTTTTGATCGATGGAAGAAGATTCGCCACCCCCCATTTTAGAGGGGAAGATCACTGGAATTAGTTTTTCTTTGGCCACTCGTCAAGAAATTGTTAGTTTTTTATATCATTTCACCCTCATGTATCAAATATTGTTTAGAAATTGTTGCATCTTTTGTCTGACAACCTTTTGTGTTTGATGCATGCACATGAAATCTCGGGTAGTGCTTAGCCTCCATTAGTGATTGCCCCATCAGTCATGCGAGCCAGCTGTCAAATCCATTTCTTGGACTTCCACTTGAAGTTGGGAAATGTGAATCGTGTGGTGCAGCAGAAGTTGGTAAATGTGAAGGTGTGTAACATACTAGAGTGTCATCATAAGTTGTTTTAAAACTTTTCTGAAGTAGTTATTTGACATGAATCTTTTTTAAATTCTGCATGCCTTATGCTGTTATGTATTTCAGGCCATTTTGGGTTCATTGAGCTACCAATCCCGATATATCATCCATCACATATCAACGAGTTGAAGCGCATATTGAGTTTGATATGCCTCAAGTGTTTAAAGTTCAAAAATACAAGGGTACTTTTTGTAATCTTCTTTAGTGTTCATGTTCTCAAGTGGCATATTATCTTTCTTTGAGACATGCCTCAATATCTTAATTTTTATTTTCTTGTGTTTGTTTCTACTTTCAGTTGCAGTCCAAGAATGCTGGCGTGCTTGAAAGAGAATTTGCCTTCTGTTGCGATGTAAACATCCTATATCAGACTTTCAAAATTTAATATCTGATAATTTGGCTTGCATTTTAACTTGATAATTTGTTGATTTCTTTGCTTATCTTTGTCACATGTTTATATAGGAAGCTGCTGGGATCACTGTCATTGAACACCAGAAAAAAGATGGTGCATGTTTCTTGGAGCTTAAGCTTCCACCAAGAAGAAGAGGTTTCGGTGTCTGGGATTTTCTAGATAGATACGGATACCGCTATGGTGGTGATGCAAGTATTAGGCCATTACTTCCATCTGAGGTAGTAATTATAGCTATTCTATCTTTTTTTTTTTTTTTTGGATAATTTTGACCTGGGAATGATAAAAGAATCAGAAGGTAATGTAAGTTTTTGCTGAACCATTAAAAGTGATTGTTATGTTGTAGCTGATATGAGGTCTGTTTAGACACTTTCTACTAATTTTTTTTTTCTAAAAAAATCAATGGTAGGTGTTGAAAATTTTAAAGAAAGTTCCTGAGGCAACCAAAAAGAAGCTGGCTGGGAGAGGGTGTTTTTTCCAGGAAGGGTATATCATGCAGCATCTTCCCGTCCCTCCAAATTGTTTATCTACTCCAGATGTGTCTGATGGCATCACGGTTACATCTTCGGTTAGTTGATTTTCAATGATTCCTTGACCTAAATCATAAGTTTTCATGCACTGATAATTGTTACACTGTTAAGCCATTTATAAAAAGAACATTGTAGTTTTTTTTTTGTTTAATATATTTTCGACCTCTCAACATTTTGAAATGCTCTTCTGACCAAATTGGTTCATCTCCTATCATATGCTTTTTGTGAAAATCAGGTCCACGGGAATAAATTATACCAGTAACAGTAGTTTACTTTGAACATGTCCATTTAGCTCAAAAAAAGATTTATTATCTAATACAAAATTTAGAGTATTGTTCAACAAATATTAAATTTCATCTACTTAAATGAAATCAGAAAGGAAACTCTTCAACCTCCTGTCAACACCCACAATAGATGTAATTTGAAGTTCACATGCATTTTCAAAAGTTAAATCTTTCCTTTTGTCTCTGTCTGTCTCTCTCTCAAAACTGCGTTATTTGTACAAATGGCCAATATTATATCGGTGTAGGTGTTTACAACCCATTTCGTCTGTCATTTGCTATTTGACATAGCTTGCAACATTATTTTGTAATGTATTTCAGGACATCTCAACGCCAATGCTTAAGAAAGTTTTGAGGCAAGTGGAAATTATTAAGAGTTCAAGGTCTGGAGCACCAAATTTCGAGGCCCTTGAGGTTGAAGTAAATGATTTGCAGTTAGCTGTTGAACAATATCTTCAGTCTAGGGGTGCTAAGGTGCTTTTCTTCCAAATCTTTTTTATCGACCATCTGTTGATATCGTTATATTTTTATACTCTTACTCACCTCTTGTAATGATGACTTGATGGTTCACACTACTTCCTCCTATACTTTCTCGTGATGCATCGTTTCAAAATGGGTTCGAGTCAAACCAGTAACCTTTGGTAGGGGTCAAATTGGTTCGACCCAAAACCCTATTGTCTAGTTAATTTTTTTTAAATAGCTAGAGTGTCTGATATGATAACAGAAATTTTATCATCTCAACAATAATCTAATATTTGAAAAGGTGATTTAGGAGGTTATATGCTTTAAAATACACGTTTAACATCTGGTGACCCTTTTCGACCCATCTTGACCTGTTTTTTATAGATACTTTACCTGATTGGTAAGAAATAAAAATGACCAGAATTTACTCGTTCATCAAAATGGGTCGAATATCAACTTTATTCAACTTTAGTCTTATTAATCGACTTCATCTCTCAAAGAAGTTTCCTTGATTATTCAGTATTGTTTTTTTCCATTCTGTTCAAGTTCTAACCACGTTCTTTGTTTTTTATTTTTACATGGTACTTGTAAATCTTTCAGGCCTCCCCTGATAGAAATACACGCTATGCGATTGCAAGAACAGCAAATGATTCATCTTCTACAAAAGCATGGCTTGAAAAGATGAAAACGCTTTTTATCAGTAAAGGGTCTGGGTTTTCCTCCCGTAGTGTCATAACGGGCGACCCATATAAAGGTGTGGGAGAAATTGGTATCCCATTTGAGATAGCCCAGAGGATAACGTTTGAAGAAAGGGTCACTGAGCACAACATGAGTTTTCTTCAGAAATTGGTTGATAAACAGCTGTGCTTAACCTATAGGGATGGTCAAGCTACTTATTCACTGAGAGAGGGGTCCAAAGGTCACACATTTTTGAAACCGGGCCAAGTCGTACATAGAAAAATAATGGAGGGTGATGTGATTTTCATTAATAGACCACCAACAACACACAAGCATTCTTTACAAGCCTTGTCTGTGTATATCCACGATGACCACACCTTCAAAATCAACCCTCTTATTTGTGGGCCATTGAGTGCCGATTTTGATGGGGATTGCATTCATATCTTTTATCCTCAATCCCCTGAAGCCAAGGCGGAGGTGATGGAACTATTTGCTGTTGAAAAACAGCTCCTTAGTTCACACAGCGGGAATGTCAACCTCCAACTTGGCAATGACTCTGTTCTTTCCCTCAAAACACTTTTGAGTAATTATTTTTTTAAGAAAGCCCAAGTCCAACAGTTGGCACTTTTTACCTCCAATCCATTGCCCAAACCTTCAATGCTAAAGGCCCATAATTGTGGCCCATTCTGGACAGCTTTGGAGCTTTTGGAGACTGCTCTACCTCGTGGGTTTGACTGTTTGGGTGATAAGTTTGTGATTAGGGATAGCAAGATCTTAAAGTTGGATTATAGTAGGGATGCATTGCAGTCCATCTTTAGTGAAATAATTAGCATACTCTTTTTTAGCAAAGGTCCGAGAGAAGTTTTGAAGCTTTTTAACTCCCTGCAGCCAATGTTAATGGAATATTTATGCAGTGAAGGCTTTAGTCTAAGTTTGGAGGATTTTGTGATTTCAAAGGATGCTATAAGAAGCATAGAAGACCAACTACTAGAAGTTGCACCTTTGTTATATCACTTGAGGTCTAATTACAATGAGGTAATTGACATGCAACTTGAGAAAAATCTTCGGGCATGTAAGAATCCCATCTCTGAATTTATCCTGAGATTTTCATCCATGGGTAATTTGATAGACCCCAAGAGTGAGTCTGCCCTAACACGAATAACTCAACAAATTGGATTCTTGGGCTTACAAATCTATGAAAGGGGGCGTCTATATTCGAGAACATTGGCTGAAGACTTGTCTTCACATTTTGTTGGAAATTACCCCTTTCCAAAAAATTACCCGTATGAAGAGTTTGGGCTAATCCGGAGCTGTTTATTCTATGGGCTAGATCCTTATCAAGAAATGGTTCATTCAATTGCGAGTAGAGAAGTGATGATCAGGTCTTCAAGAGGGTTGACCGAGCCAGGAATCCTTTTTAAAAACTCGATGGCGATTTTAAGAGATGTAGTAATCTGTTATGATGGGACTGTCAGAAATGTTTGTAGCAACTCAGTAATCCAATTTGAGTATGGGGCAATGACAAATAATCTGTTTGTTGCTGGTGAGCCGGTTGGAGTATTGGCTGCAACTGCCATGTCAAACCCTGCATATAAGGCAGTTCTTGATTCTTCTCCAAGTAGCAACAACTCATGGAATATGATGAAGGTAATTTATTTACCTTCAGTTCTTCTTAATTGCATGCTTAAAAGTTGAAACTAATAAATCCTACCCGAAACTAATAAATCCTACTCTGCTTTCCGCTATGTAGGAGATTCTGCAATGTGGAGTGAATTTTAAGAATGTTGATAATGATCGACGGGTTGTGCTTTATTTGAAAGATTGTGATTGTGAGAAGGAACATTGTCGTGAGAAAGCAGCGTATAAGGTTAAAAATCATCTGCGAAAAGTCAGCCTTAAGGACGTGGCTGTGGAATTTTTAATAGAGTAATTTCTTATTCTCTACTGTTACCTATTAGTCTTTTTCAATTAATATTTATTGAAGTATTGAATCTGTTATGTTTTAATAATGTTAGAACATTGTTTCTGGTTGTATAACTCTCATGTTCTTAAAAATTTTACCCACAGATATAGAAGACAGCAAGGAACAACTGATGCTGTAACAGATGATGCTGGGCTTGTTGGTCATGTTCATCTTAACAAGGTTCCTTCTCTATGTATATTATAATGATCAATGTTGCAAGTGCTTACTGAGTAAAGTTAATAGGGTTAACAAAGTTTTCTCCTTATTTTCTCTATAATATATTTGTGCAGACACTGTTGAAGGATTCAAATCTTAGCATGGAAAAGGTTCTTGCTAAATGTGAAGAAGCTCTGATCTCGTTTCGCAAGAAGAAGAAAGTGGGCCAGCTATTCAAGAAAATAGCTATATCCTGCAGGTATGTAATATGGCCTTTTTTTTCTTTCTTTCTTTTGAACTATATTAGAACAACATATACATATGGGTGTGGAAAAACCTACAAAAAGGTTGAGCGGTCAATGTGGTTAGGTTTCTGTTCAAGAATAACTATACTAATGTCTATGGTTTCTGTTTTGCAGCGAATGTTCATTTCAGCAGCAGTCATCTGAATGGACCCCATGCTTACAGTTCTTTTGGCAAGGCATTCCTGAGATCCATTTAGAGAAGACTACACAAAAGTTTGCCGATGATGTTTGCCCTGTTCTTTTAAATTCAGTTATAGAAGGTATTACTTTTATTGATGCTTGTTTATGTCGGGACCTTTTTATCTAAGGGTTCTTGATGGGTTTATGGATAACTTGCTATTGCATAGGTGATCCACGTGTCAAAGAAGCTAATATTACCTGGATAAGTCCTGAAACAACAGTGTGGATCAACAATCCTTTAAAGGATCAAAAAGGCGATTTGGCTATTGATATTGTTCTTGAGAAAGAAGCTGTCAAGAAAAGTGGTGATGCATGGAGGATAGTGATGGATGCATGCCTTCCAGTAATCCATCTGATCGACACAACACGCTCTATACCGTATGCAATCAAACAAGTCGAACATCTTCTCGGCATTGCTTGTGCTTTTGAGCAAGCTGTTCAGGTCTCTATCTGCTTATTTTAATTAAATTTTCATTTCAATTTGATTGTGCAATTCTAAGATCAGTTATTTCTGGTTTCTCATTTATCCTGAAAAGCCACCCATTTTTTTCTTATCTTGTAGCGACTTTCAACTTCAGTGTCGATGGTTACAAAAGGCATGCTGAAAGAGCACCTGCTACTGTTGGCAAGTAGCATGACTTGTGCAGGATTTTTAGTTGGCTTCAATCTGGGAGGAATAAAGGCATTGAATAAGACACTTAACTTCCAAGTACCCTTTTCAGAAGCTACAGTATATGTAAGGCGTTGATTCTATAGATACCCTCTAACAGGGCTTTTGTGTGGATTTTGTATACAATTTTGACATTTTTCTTTCTGTTACCCTTTGACTTTTTTGTTCAGACTCCGAAAAGGTGTTTTGAAAAGGCGGCTGAGAAGTGCCATGCTGATTCGCTGTCTAGTATTGTGGGCTCTTGTTCCTGGGGCAAACCTGTAGCTGTGGGCACAGGATCTCGGTTTGATATTCTCTGGGACACAAGAGAGGTTTGTACTTGATTTCATGGTTCATATGATTTTCTAGAATTTTACATGTTTTGGTCAACAGCATTAGTGTTTCGATGTAGTACATTTTTTAACAGCAGTTGCTAATTGTTTGGATTTGCCAAGTTAGGTTATGAGTCAAGTAGGAGAATTTTATACGAGTCCAATGTGGGTTGAAAATCAAAATCACCACCCAAAATTTCTAAAAATCATTATCTGGTTAATTTATATTTAGTTTCATCTAATTCAGTTATTTAAGGGGTACATATTTAATTTGATACAAGCTGCTACAAGAAAAGTGGTTATCAAAGTGCAGAGTTGTTTTACGTTTTTTCTTATCTACAACTTAAATAATTCTAAGTTGTGAAACACCCAAATCTTCAAAAAATGGTTGTTACAACTTCAAGCAGCAAAAGTATCCTTACGCTCTCCAACACTGCACTTTATCACAACTGATTATTTAATTGTGGTTAATTGAATAGTCACATAATGACTTTCAGTAATAATAATCATGTTTTTTTTTTTCAGGTTGAACTGAACCAAAAAGACGGCATTGATGTCTATGACTTCCTTCACTTGGTCGGGGGCGCTTCAGAAGAAGCTGATAGCGGTTGTTTAGGAGGCGAAGTCGACAGTTTTGATATGGATGGTGACTTAATGGAAGCGGGGTCTCCTGGGATTGACTCTGGGCTTGCCAAACCAGTTTTTGAAGATGGTTTGGATTTAGACGGGATGGATGTTGGGCAAACAACTTGGGGAACCGGTCCAGTTATGGAAGATGGGCCATCAAGCGGGGGCTGGGGAAGTGCTGCTGTCAAGACTACACCAGAAACTGGCGGTGGATGGGGAGAAGCAAAATCTGACCAGGGTCAGCAGTCTGGATCTTGGGGTGGTTGGGGGGCGACAAAATCTCAGGACGCTGAACCATCTGGAACTTGGAATTCCTCGGGGAAAAAGGCTGATATAGAAACTGAAAATGGTTCAGGAGCTTGGGCTCAGAAAGTGTCGAAAGGAGATGAACCTGCATGGGGTTCGAAAAAAGGTGAAGCTGAGGTTTCTGGACCAGGGTCATGGGGTCAGAAGGTGGCGGCAAAAGGGGATGAACCTGCGTGGGGTTCGAAGAAAAGTGAAGCTGAGGTTTCTGGGTCAAGTGCTTGGGGACAAAAGGTGGTGTCAAAAGGGGATGAACCTGCATGGGGTTCGAAAAGAAGTGAAGCTGAGGTGTCTGGATCAGGCCTCTGGGGCCAAAAGGTGGTTTCGAAAGGGGATGAACCTGCATGGGGCCAAAAGGCGGTCAAAGAGGATGGACCTGGATGGGGAGGAAATAAAAGTCGAAATGATACAGAGAAGGGCTCAGGCTCAGGGTCAGGGTTGTGGGGCCAGAAGGCGGTGTCGAAAGAGGATGAGCCTGCATGGGGGTCGCAGAAAGGTAACAACACCACCGAGGGTTCCGGAGCAGGCTCATGGGGCCCAAAGGCGGTCAAAGAGGATGGACCTGGATGGGGACAAAATAAAAGTCAAAACGACGCCGAGAAGGGCTCAGGATCAGGATGGGGTCAAAAAGCGGACACGGCAGATCAACCTGGATGGAGTGGGAAGAAAACTGAAAGTGACACTAACAAGGGTTCCGGATCAGGTTCGTGGGGTCAACCAGTTGTCAAATCAGATGCACCTGCATGGAATAGCAAGCCAAGTCAACCTCCTGTGGACCAAGCTGAAACTTTCAAGGATTCTTCTGTGGATGGTGGTCAGTGGGGCAAGAAAGATTCATGGAAAGCACCAGGTGGACCATCATCCTCGTCATGGGGCAAATCCGTGGAGAAAACTGACGCACCTACTTGGAACAAGGGTGTAGAAGCAGCCAGTGGGTCGGCTGAAAATGATAAATGGGGTTCGTCGGAAAACAAAACAGAAGGGGGGTCTGACTGGAGCAAGAAGGTGGAAGAAAAGACTGACTCGAAAGGTGGTTGGGGTCAGAAGAAGGACCAGATTTCCGGGGCTGAGGGAAGTGAAATTGGTGAAGAAGGGGGCCAAGAGAAATCGGGTTCATGGGGCTGGAACAGAAAGGTGGAACAGAAATCGGATCAGGCAGGTGGATGGAAAAAGAAAGAAAGCTGGGGACCAAAAAGAGACCGACCAGCCAGACCAGTTGGAGGACCAAATGATGGTCCAAGATCAGGTGGAGTACCGATGACTGCAACTAGACAACGTTTAGATATGTTCTCCCCTGATGAACAAGAAATTCTCGCTGACCTTGAGCCCATCATGCTATCAGTCAGGAGAATCATGAGTCTAAATCTAACCGGGTAATTTCTATAATCCCTGGCTAATTTCCCTTTACATATAAGTGATCATCTTTTCTATTTATTGTGTTCCTATTACATTAGTCAATTGAACTATGTTTTATCTTTTAACGGGTCAAATTGGTTAAATGCATAGAAAACTAGCTTCGGCATCACTCTACTATCGAGAATGTCTTTTATATTTGTATACTGCACGTTAATTTAAAAATGACAATGATTTTTTGCCAGTCAACCCGGCTCTGTTTTGACCTGCACTAAGTAGTTAACCTTTCGACCAGAACCTGTTTTACCAAGCACATTGCTAAAAGCATAATAAGTTGCTTGTTCAAAATTAATTTATGGAACATGAATTCTCTAACTCTGACTTTGTATGAAGGTTCAATGATGGTGATCCTTTGCCTGCTGATGACCAAAAATTCATTCTCGAAAATATCTTCATTCACCATCCCGAGAAAGATCAGAAGGCGGGTACTGGAGTTGATTACATCACGGTAAACCCGCTACACATTTTTTCTTTTGAGCACTTGTATTCAGATTAGCATTATATATCAATTTTGATTGTTTTTTCATAATTAAAACTGTAGATCACCAAGCACACTGAGTTCCAAGATAGTAGATGTTTTTTTGTGGTATCAACTGATGGGCGTAAAGAAGATTTCTCATACCGAAAATGTCTCGAGAATTTCGTAAGGGGAAAGTATCCCGACAAAGTGGATGAATTCATCCCGAAATACTTCAGGAAGACTCAGCCACGTCCTCCGAGGGATGACTCCGGAACCCCTCGTCCTCGGGGAGGATGGAATCGTGACTCTGGCGAGGCTGGAACCCCGAGATCACAATCCGGATGGAAGCGTGATGAGGCTGCACCGACCGCGTCAGGGTGGAAAAACGAGGCTGCCACAGCAACAGAGGGTGGGGAAGCTGCAACCGTAACCGGATGGAACCAGGGGTGGAAAAAGGAAGCCAGCACGCCAGCCGAGGATAGCACGGCCCATACAACTGGATGGAATAAGGAGGCGGCCAGCACGGCACCAGAGGAGAGCGGGGCAGCTGCAACGGGTTGGGACCAGGGGTCGAAAAAGGATGATGCCGGAGCCGCACCAGAGGAGGGCGGGACACCAGCTGCAGCAACGGGATGGAACCAGGGGGGAGATGGTGGGAGTGGGAGTGCACAAAAATCAGGTTGGGGTTCTTAAGTATCATTTGAAGAAACACTAGAGTATTTGTAGGGCTGATCATCATTTTGCAATCTATTCTTCCATGAATAGCAGTAGATAGAAGTGAACTGATTGTTGTAGTGATGGGTAGAATCAGATGTCAGGGGTTTAAGTTAACATGGATGGTGTGCATGTGATGTGGATGTGATATTTCTTGGGCAACTTTTTTATCACACAAAGACAAAGCTGCATACCTATGGTATGATTGGTTGATGAATGAAGTGTTTGTAGTTTAAAGGTGCTTTATTTCATGCTTGATTTATCAAACAGGTAATTTTGTTGTTTTTTTTTGTTTTTTTTTTGGTTTGTTTTTGATTGATCAAACAATTTATTCCCATCACGCCAAAAACAGTTTATCTAGTCTAGTATTAAATTTGAAAAATCTCCTCAGTTTTTTTTTTTTTTGGAAATAGTACTTTTTACACATTCTTTCAAAAAATGGTACCCCTGTAATTTTTTTTCAACAATAGTATTATCGTGGTTGCCAACCTGGAGTTCTGCTTGGGAACGCTCGTTCGCTTATGTATTGATATAGACCGATTCAAGATGGTTAGTCTCCTGATAGATTTAGCCTTATAGTAGGCAAACACTCCAAAAAAAAAAACAAAATAGAATAGACTAAAATTAACAAACTTGATTCAATTTTCCTCCTGGTCATTCTCTTCGTTCAAAGCAACATAAATGCTACTAAAAATCAGCATAAATATACTATTAAGTTACTAAGTAATGGAGAACATAGATCATGCATAATTCCAAGTAATGGTGAAATGGACGTGGGTTCTAGCAGGTTCCTAAGCATCTTCACTACCCATTTGGGCCTGCAATGTTCCATTGGGCTGGGCCATATCATGTACGAAGCAAAATGGTGGGCCCATTTCGTGGTTAGCAACCACGAGTTGTCAGTCACATCAAATTTTCCTCTTCGTTAAAGTGGACGTAAATATGGTGCAGGGTTGGTTGTTAACGGATGTTTTAAGTGCTACCCACCAAATTTAATATGAATGGAGACTGGGCAGGTTTATATAATGCATGCAATGTTTATCACTTTAACACTAACTTCCAAAGAGCATTTACATCATCACTTTCAATATATTGGAGATCCATTCTCCTACATATAACCTCATCTTATTCAACATATTTACATCATCACTTTCTACTCTTTCAAAATTTTCACAAGAGAATACAACACAATTCCATTCTTTCATCACATTTTTTTGAATCAAATTCTTTTTATATGGATGCATCACAAATTTACCCTGGTCTTCAAAATAATGAATTGTTATTTCTGGGTAGTCAGCACAAAGCCTATCATTTATATTACTCAGAAAATTTTAGAAATGAACCTTTAATAATAAGACGCGCTGATAAAAAATTATGGAAATTTTTGGTCGGGAAACTAGAAAAAGGTCAGTTCCCAGTTAAGTTGATGAAATACATCAACACAACCGGGTTTGGAGGCGTGTTACAATGCTATTATGACAAGGTAGATAATCACCTCGTAACATCACTGGTGGAGCGTTGGCGTCCTGAAACTCACATGTTTCACTTTCCGTTTAGTGAAGCTACAATAACCCTAGAAGACGTTCAGATTCTATGAGGTTTACCACTTAGTGACAAGGTAGTTTTTGGTCACAATTATGGGTGGGAACAAGGGTCAAAACAAAACCTTTGTTAAACTTTTATAGGGCTCTCACTGGAGGGACCAAACCTCACCAACAACAGTTTAAGGTTAACCACATTTTACCCAAAAGAATAAAAAAATAGTGGCCGACAAACGATGCTCAAGATACAGAATATGAGCAAATGGCAAGATGCATTATACTCCATTTAATATGTGATACTATTTTTCTTGACCATTCAAGGAATAGTGTGTGCTTTTATCATTTACAACACTTGATAGATCTTGAACAATGTGGGCAACTTAGCTAGGCAAGTACAGTGCTTGGATATCTTTATAAGAATTTATGCAAAGCTGCAGACCCCGCAGCTATAGAGATTGCTGGTGCTTTAAATTTGTTGCAGCTTTGGGCATGGGAAAGAATACTCCATATTGCTCCAAAGATTAGAGACAAATACGATTTTGATGGACCCCTTAGTGGAAGGTACTTTAAAATAGTATTATTTTGGTATTAAATATAAGTACTATTTTTAAGTAACTTCCACCAAGGGGTCCATCAAAATCGTACTTGTCTCTAATCTTTGGAGCAATCTGGGGTATTTTTTCCCATGCACAAAGTTGCAACAAAGTTAAAGCACCAACAATCTCTATAGCTGCGGGGTCTGCAGCTTTGCATAAATTCTTATAAAGATATCCAAGCACTATACTTGCTTAGCTAAGTTGACCCCATTGTTCAAGATCTATCGGGTGTTGTAAATGGTTAAAGTAGACACTATTACCTGCATGACCATGAAAAATAGTACCATCTATTAAGTGGAGTATAATGCATCTTGCCATTTGCTCATATTCTTCATCTTGGGCGTTGTTTGTCGGCCACTTATTTTTTATTTTTTGGTAAATGGTGATTAACCTTAAACTGTTGTTGGTGAAGTCTGGTCCCTCCAGTGAGAGCCCTAAAAAAGTTTGACAAAGGTTTTGTTTTAACCCTTGTTCCCCCTATAATCGTGACCAGAAACTACCTGGTCACTAAGAGGTATACCCCATAGAATCTGAACACCTTCTGGGATTATTGTAGCTTCACCAAACGGAAAGTGAAACGTGTGAGTTTCAGGACGCCAGCGCTCCACCAGTGATGTTACGAGGTGATTATCTACCTTGTCGTAATAGCATTGTAACACGTCTCCAAACCCGGGCGTGTTGATGTATTCCATCAACTTAACCGGGAACTGACCTTTTTCAAGTTTCTCGACAAAAAAGCGCCTCTTGTTATTCTAAAATTTTCTGAGTAATATAAATGATAGGCTCGATGCTGGCTACCCAGAAACAACAATTTGTTATTTTGGGGAGCAAGACAAATTTATGATGCATCCGTGTGAAAGAATTTGATTCAAAGAATTGTGATGAAAGAATGTAATTGTGTTATATTCTCTTGTGAAAAATTTGAAAGAGTAAGAAAGTGATGATGTAAATATGTTGAGAAATATGAGGTTATATATAGGAGAATGGATATGCAATATATTGAAAGTGATGATGTAAATGCTCTTTAAAAGCTAGTATTAAAGTGATAAACATTAAATTCAATAAACATTGCATGCATTATGCATATGATAAACCTGCCATGTCTCTATTCACATCAAATTTGGTGGGTAGCATTTAAAAAATCCGTGAACAACCAAACCTGCACCATATTTACATCCACTTCAATGAGGAGGAAAATTTGAGTTGATAAAGAGTGACAACTCGGGGTTGCTAACCACGAAATGGGCCCACTATTTTGCTTAAACGAAGCCGAACTCCAAACCACAAGTCCTGGATGGCAACCACGATAATAGTAGTTTTGACAAAAAAATTTAGAGGTACCATTTTTGAAAGAATATGGGTAAAACGTACTATTTCTAAAAAAAAAAAGTTACATCTTTGATATATGTTTTTGTAATGGTCCCGTTGGTGGATTTAAAGGGGTCCGGAGGGTCTGTTGAATCGATCAAACATTCTAATGGTATGTTTAGGAATGCTTATTTGAGTGTAAAAATATTTTAAGGTAAAATATATATGAATCTTTATTACTATTTGGTGATTAATTAGTTTTTAAATTAACTTGAAATATTTGAGTGTAAATATATTTTAAGGTAAAATATATATGAATCTTTATTACTATTTGGTGATTAATTATTTCTTAAATTAACTTGAAATAGAAGTTACTGTATAAAAACAAAAATGATCAAATAATAACTAAGTTTAATACCGAGTAGCTTATTTTAGTGGTAAATCTGTATAACCTCTTCTTTGAGGTAGTAGGTTCAAATCTAATTTGAGACATGAAGTGGATTAGTAATAACTTAATATTCACCGTTAAATAAATAACTAAGTTTAATAATTTTTTAGCTCAAGTTAAATTTAAAGAAACTAATCACCAAATATTAACCAACATTTATATATGTTTCACATGCCTAAGTTGATTTTATAAAATTTCAACATTTATACAAAAATTATAGAAGATTAGAACATTTAATGAAAGTTAAGCAACTTTAAAAAGACAAAATTTCTTTTTTGCGTGACTTTAGTGGAACTCCTGAAAATTTTGGTTAGTATTATGTGAAATATTCCGTTAAGTAAATGGTATTCTTAACCCAAAATTTTAATATAGTTACAAGAATAGTCGTTTTAAAAGTAAAAAGACTAAAATGTTATCACGTGCAAGTCAAATGACCCGACTTAACATAATAATAACCCCATTAAATAAAAGAATGTAAATCGCTACAAATCTTTTACATAAAAAAACGAGTTTTGTTTTTTCCTTAGCTCAAGAACGAAACATATAATTTTTTTTTACAAATAATGACGAAAATGTAATTTATTCTATATTTAAATTGTAAAGTTTAGACACGAAATTCATAATTAAAATTTAGCAAGTAAGTAAATAATTTTAGAAAGTAAGAAACTAGAAAACTATCTACAGGTTCAGAAATACGTACATAAGTAATATCTAGTTTGAGCCAAATTTAGGGCCCATCTATGTAAGATACTCTTAAAACCATACGTATCCAATTTGCTCTAATTTCGTAAAAGTCACTAGATGTTGTTAGGTCGGTCTACTAAAGAGTCGTGAGTATTCGACCTAGATATGAAGTACTAAAGAAGTACTTGGACATAGTATATTGTAAATAAATTATTCTTTAAGAAATTATATCTATGTGAAATATAATAAGTTTACTAATATTCATAACAAAATTCATGAATATAATATATATTCAAATACTAAACTGATTTAAAAACTAAGACATAGCTTCGTATTATTCATTGATGTTAACCCCATCCAAATACGTGTTTCCACTGATCCCATCGACACACAACATAACGTGAGCCGATTATTGCTTGCCTTTTTCCGACCCGACTCGACTTACGACATGCCAACCGACTAGACTAGGCGACACACATCACCGTCGAAACAAACTCCACAACTCCTCGATATGTGTGTAAGTGTGTTGCCGCCATGCTTGACCCGCCAAATTCAAATTTCAAATTCCATTTATTTAAACTTTTTTCACTTTGAAACGAATTTAATGGGATTAATTTTAACTATTTATCCTCCGGAATTCATCTTCCTGCTCTGTATTTTGATTTCTGCTCTAAAATCACCATCGATAATCCATCTCCACACTTCCTTTCATCTCAGCTTTTTCTTCAGGAAAACAACTCTACTTCATGCACATCGATTTGGGGGATTTCAGAGATAAATGTGAGTTCTCCTTTTACTTTTCTTATCCTTCGCAATCTAACATACGATCACGCTACAAAACCCTAGAAACGCTCTAAATCAACATCTATTTTAGGGTTTCTGAATCATATGTTTTTGCGATCATCAATATTTAGCAATAGAACGAGTACGTTATGGAAATTAACGTTTTCTAGGTCAAATATCTTCTGTTGATTCAAATTGTACCAAATTTGCAGAATGTAATGTAGTAGGTTTATGCAGTTAACGAATAACTTCCATGTAGGTCAAGAACACTAACGAACTTTGGATAAAAAATAACTCTGGAGATTTTGTGTTTTATGTTATTGAATTACCATATTAGGTTCTACAGTTTGTTATCTAGAAATTGTGTTCTATGTGTAGCCTAAACACAGATTGATACGAATTGTGTTTAGGAAACTTAGAGGCCAAGTTTTATACTCTTATATATAGAGCATCCACATATCTAGTTAGGGGTGTAAACGAGCCGAGCCTGAGCCCAATCTCGTCTAAGCTAGAGCTTGGCTCGTTTAAACTTAAGAGAGTCTGAGCTCGGCTCATGAAGAATTATTTAAGTTTGAACCCGGCTTGTTTATAACTAATTTTTATTTTTGATATATTATTATGATAAAATTTCTAGATATTTAGAATTATTCTTGTTATATAGAAAATAATACATATTATTTACTTATTTTATCATAATTTTATATATAATAGTAATTAATTTTTAGTAATATATTTAATAAATTAAATAAAAATTATATAAATAAAAGGCTCGCAAGCCGGCTCGAGCTCGCCACGTAAAGCTCAAGCTCGAGCTCGTTTAGTAACCGAGCCCTATTTCAAAGTTTTAACTCGGCTCGATTCGAGCTTTTTGTCGATTAGCTCACAAACGGCTCGGCTCGTTTACACCTAAATAAAAAGAATTCAAGTTTAAATTTAATCTCTTGTTCATGTTTATCTCGGATTTCTAACACTGTTATAGCATATTCATACCCTGATATAACAAACCAAACATTAGTTTTGAGATTTGAGAATGATACGACAAACAACGGCTTCTAAGTTCTAAGTGATCATATGCATTTTCATTTTGGCCTGCTATCAAACTCATTCATGTAACTGATTATGATATATTCTAACACAGAGTTTGATTCTGGGACCAATGGATGCAAACATGGAAGAGCTGGAAAAGAATATGGGAATAAAGATTGAGAGGGTGAGAGACATGATGTTAGACAGATTTTGTGGGGTGGATCAGAAACTGGTAGCCATTGAAGAACTTTTGAGAAAGATGATGGAGGTGCAAAACCAAAATGGAACCACAATCCCAGAGAAAATGTGTAATTTGTCAGGAAAAAACATTAGAGGAGGAACTGAGGGTAGTAAAAGTAAAGACAAAGGGAAAAATGTGCAGGAAAAAACTGATTTGGTAGGTGGTTTAAAGAAGAAAAAGGAAGGAAAAAGTAAGGCTAGCATGGCACCAGAGGGTGGAGTATCTGCAGCTGGGGTGGACCAGAATTCGATGGCCTTCGAAGATTTTCCGAGTAAGACAATGGAGGTGCAAAACCAAGTTGGAACCGCATTAGAGAAAAGGCGTAATTTGACAGAAAAAAACACAGGAGGAGCTGAGGGTAGTAAATATCAAGACAAAGGAACAAACATGCAGGAAAAGAACCAGATTTTCGGGACTGATGGGTCAAGTGAAAACGGACAAGATGTGGCCGAACAAACACTGGATCAGGGAGGTGGATGTAAAGAGAAGGAAAGTTGGTGTCCGAAAAGAGACCGACTGGGTACACAAGTTGGAGGACCAAATGATGGTCTGATATCAGAATCTGGACCATTCACAACAGAGGTCTGTACTTAATTTTTTTAGAATTTTACATGGTTTTGGCCAACTGTATGTCTGTTTGGATGTACATTTTGAACAGCAGTGGCAAATTGTTTGGATTTTCCAAGTTCAGTTACGGGTCAAATCCGAATGGCTTGACCTGCTAAAAGTAAATTAGGAAGTTTTCTTCCATCTTTTAACCCATTAGATACTAGCTGCTGCAAGAAAAGTGGTTATCAAACTGCAGAGTTAGTTTACATTTGTCTTATCTACTACTCAAATAATTATAAGTTGTGAAAACTGAAAAGTCTCTACAACTGATTATTTGATTATGGTTTATTGAATTGTCACATAATGACTTTCAGTAATATAAATCATGTTTATTTTAGGTTGAGCTGAACCAAAACTACGGCAATGGGGGTGGTTTGGAGGAAGCTGATAGAGATTGTTTAGGAGGTGAAGTAGACACCTTTGATATGGACGATAATTTGATAGAAACGGGGTCTCCTGGGACTGATCTCGGGCTTGCCAAACCAGTTTTTGGAGATGGTTTAGATCTCAATGGAATGAATGTTGAACAAACAACTTGGGGAATGGGTCTAGCTCCAGAAGATGGGACATCAAGTGGTGGCTGGGGAGGTGTTGTCAAGACTACACCAGCAACTGGTGGTGGTTGGGGAGAAGCAAAATCTGACCGAGCTCAGCAGACTGAATTTTGGGGTGGTTGGGGAGCTGGATCTTGTGGTGGTTGGGGGTCACGGAAAGGTTTGGACATTGAACCATCTAAAAGTGGGACATCAAGTGGTGGCTGGGGAGGTGCTGTCAAGACTACACCTGCAACTAGTAGTGGTTGGGGAGAAGCAAAATCTGACCGAGCTCAGCAGACTGGATCTTGGGGTGGTTGGGGGGCACCAAAGGACATTGAACCTTATGGATCTTGTGGTGGTTGGGGGTCACGGAAAGGTCGGGACATTGAACCATCTAAAAATGGGACATCAAGTGGTGGCTGGGGAGGTGCTGTCAAGACTACAGGAGCAACTGGGTGTGGTTGGGGAGAAGCAAAATCTGACCGAGCTCAGCAGACTGTATCTTGTGGTGATTGGGGGGCACCAAAATTTCAGGACACTGAACCATCTGGATCTTGTGGTGGTTGGGGGTCACGGAAAGGTCAGGACATTGAACCATCTGGATCTTGGGGTGGTTTAGATCTTGATGGAATGAATGTTGAACACTCAACTTGGGGAAGGGGTCCAGTTTCAAAAGATGGGACGTCAAGTGGTGGCTGGGGAGGTGCAAAATCTGACCGAGCTCAACAGACTGGATCTTGGGGTGGTTGGGGGGCACCAAAGGACATTGAACCATATGGATCTTGGGGTTCGGGATCAAGTTCATGGTGCCAAAAGGTCGTCAAAGAGGATGGACTCGAATGGGGAGGAAACAAAAGTGGGAACAACACAGAGAAGGGCTCAGGATCTGGTTGGGATAAAAAAGTGGTCAGTGCAGATGGACCTGGAGATGGATCTGGATGGAATAGCAAGCCAAGTGAACCTCCTGTGGACCAAGCTGAAACTCCCCAAGATTCTTCTATGGGTGGTAAAGCAATACAAAATGAAACAAATTGTAAATGGGTCTCTGATGAATCTGATCAAGGTCTTGGTTGGAATGCTGCATGGGCTAAGAAAGTTGGCAAGAAACCTCAAGCACAAGTAGTCCATAAAGGGTCACTTGAAAAAGGCAATGAGGAGAGCGAGAAAACGGGCTTATCAGGGTGGAATGAGGAAGGTCAGGGTTCGAAAAGAAAGCACCCTGATAGCTCAGCTGGTGGCCCAAATGATGATCCAATATCAAGTGGACAGCTTAATACATCAAAACGACGTTTGTATATGTTTACAGACGACGAGCAAGAGATTCTCAACGAGATTGAGACTATGAAGCAATCAATTCAAAGAATCATGCATCAAAAAGGGTAATCTCTATAACCTGTAGCTAAAGGTGGCCAAATGGGCAGGTCTGACGGGTCAGGTCATTGTGAAATCTGGTCGGGTTGGGTTGAACCGGATACTACTTATCCAATTCTTTTTTTTGTGTGTGTGAGTTACTGTTATATCATTACTTATTACTATAAATAGTAATCTATTTTCAATAAAATGATGTAAACTGGCAAGGGTTGGTCAGGTCGGATATGCTTCGAATTGGCCATGCCGAAGAGAAGCCGCCCTGCCCTGTAAACACACACATGTGTGTGTGTATATATATGAATTTATCTGAATGCAAGTTTCTTGTTCAATCTTTGTGAAGGTACAATGATGGAGAGCCTTTGTCTGCAGTTGATCAAACTTATATTCTTGAAAACGTTTTCAATCACCATCCAGAAAAAGCTCAGAAAATGGGTACTGGACTCGACTACGTCATGGTAAGCCTGCTACATTTTGCTTTTAGCACTCGTTTTCTATATTTGTTTGTGTAACACATAAAACAACTAGTACAGATTGCGGAAACATAGCATAGTCTTTTGCCGGTTTCTAAACGAACTTAAACTATATCAACCTGCTCGTTTTCTCCAAAACAACAGTTCCAAACCCAAACCCAAACCGGCTTCAAGAAAACCCAGTTTTGACTTTTGTTGACCCGACCCGACCCAAACCAGTTTGGGCCAAAAAAACTGATTTACCCAAACCGGCTTCAAGAAAACCCAGTTTTGACTTTTGTTGACCCGACCCGACCCAAACCAGTTTGGGCCAAAAAAACTCATTTACCCAAACCGGCTTCTAGAAAACCCAGTTTTGACTTTTGTTGACCGACCCGACCCAAACCGACAAAAAACCGATTTGTGTACACATGATAATTTAACAAGTTTGTAGTGATATATATTAACGTCTCTCTTTATGTATCTTTAATACGTAGGATATCCTAAACAGTTTTATTAGAATGTTATTTAGTTTATAATATGAGTTTTGTTTGTTTTTTTATATAATTAATTCTTAACATTATAGATCAGCAAGCATATGGAATTCGAACAAAGTCGATGTTTCTACATTGTAGCCACAGATGGCGGTAAAGAAGACTTCTGTTACCATAAATGTGTGTGGAATTTCATAAGTGAAAAATATCCTGACAAACTGCAAGACTTCATTTCCAAATATTTCAAAATTTCCGAGCCTTGGGAATCTTGGGATCCCAGGAATATGGACTTTGGTGGCTCTGGTCTAGTTGAGTTCAGGACCAGTAGTTCTTGGTCTGGTTTGGACCCTGAGACCAGGGTTGTGGCCGATGAGGCCGGACCAAGTTCCGGGTGGTAGGTGGTAGATGATGGCGTGACAGCTTCGTAGTTCTATTTTATATATGATATGCAGATGGGTTTGTTTATCAGTAACTTTAAACAAATTCATGATTTGGTATTTTGGTTATCTATGTAAATCATATGTTCTATCGTTGAAAGTTATGTCTTAGATAGATGATATGTGACATAACTTTTAACGACAAATTCATGATTTGTTTTTTTTTCATGTAAGTCATATGTTCTATTGTTGATAGTTATGTTTTAGATAGATGACATGTGACATATCATTAGTTGAGTTTGAGCCTGGCTTGACCACTTTAAGCTTAGCTCGGGCTTGACTTGAGGAGGATCCAAGATCGGTTCAAGAGCTTGAGAATCTCAAATGTCTATATAAAAATATTTTTGGCAACCTTACTAGAGAGAACTAGATACTGAAAATCAACAATGTGAAACTAAAAGTGGATAACAAAGTGAAACTAAAACCATAAACAAATAACCGTTTTTAAAAGAATGATTTTATTAACGAAGATAAAAAATGATTTGAAAAAAAAAAAATTGCTATTAGGGGATGTCACATGACATACACTCGATAAAAATGCTATAAGGTAAATATCTGTATTTTTTGTTAAATATATTTGAAATGATCTTTATACCTCTCTATTTAAAAAAATTAAAAATTGAAAAACATTTTTAAATTACCTATTATACAAATGTAAGCTCGAAAGAACTGTATTCTCACCAGATTGGTTTACGTGGCATGTGTAGTAAATAAACTTTTTTAGTTTCTTATCTAACACATCACATTTAACATATTAGTTAGTGGTTTGACATGTATAGTCGTATGAGTTTATCAAGAGAGTTGTTGTTAAGTTGACGGTGTAATATGTACAATTATATAACATAAATTTTTTATATTTTATTTTTACTTTTAACGAATTTAACACACGAGTTTGTGGTATAATAGGTAAAGTTGTGTAACATAGCTTTTAGGTCGTAGCTTCAATGTTTTAAACGTTTGGTTCATTGCATAATTTTTTTATTTCCATTTTTCTTACGTGACGTTATAGCGATGCAACTATTTTTTGGGCCAGTATTGACGTAATGTCCCCATGACATTGCACTTGTCGCACCCTCTAACTAGTTTGATCTTAATTTTGAATTTCCCGGGTTTAACCAGTCTAGTAGATAATATAACTTTACGACTAAAAATTCTGCTTCTTAAACGTTGTCGCAAAACCTAACATGCATGTTCATATGTTTGTCATGTGCCCGTTGTTACATATCTTTTTCATCCTAAACGTGTTAGTTTTCATTTCTAAGGATCATCACGCGAATAGTAGTGAACTAATTTGCACATATTGGGAGATAATTTGGGAACACGTCTAAAATGCTTTATCAAGGCTTTAATATTTAAATATGCACGGTAATAATAATAAAATAAAATAAAATAAAATAAAATATAAATAAATTAAAATAAATGTTTATTTCTCTTTAGTTTGTGTGTGCTGTTGTTGTAAAAAAAACGTAAATTGTATAGTTATGTACTTATGTCATCAATGTTCTATATATTTGATTTTTGTACTTTTTATAAATGTAAAGTGTACAAAAGAATCATGTAAGAAAGAAATTATTCATAAGTGATTAAGAAACTTGTTTGATTGAAATTAAAAAAGTGAAATTTATCATGCAATGATGTGTAATAATCACGTATAATCACACGTACCAATTCATTCTTGTGTGATCATTCGTACACTTTGTATCGAAAACGCACTTTGTTGAATAATTTTTTATAAGTTTTTATACTTTAACTTGTTTAAAAAGTAAAATGGTAGGGGTATAATTGTCAATTTACACTGACTTAACGAATAACGAACAAATCTAACGACAGTTACCGTCAGAGACTAAGGGTGTTACAAAAGTGCAAAACTTCAGACCATAGCCGTAATTTTTGAAGCCTAAAGACAAAAAGTGAAATATAGATAAACCACATGGACGATTCCCGAAATTTACTCAACTTTAACCTCTAAATCCGAAAGCTAAAGCCTAAAAGTTAAACTCTAAATTCTAAAACTAAAAAACCCAACAAATTAAACCCAATAATAATTCGACAAACTAGTTCCAATACCTCAGGAATAATATAAACCATAGTTCCGTTTTAAAATTTAAACCTCCCACACATTAAAGAGCACACAAAAAATAAAATGTGTGTATATATATATTTATTTTAAAAGTGTAATAAACACAAAATCTTTTCATTTAAACCTTCTTCGTGATTCTACTGCTTCGTTACTTTTCATCTGTGCGTTTCGTTTCCCGCCTTCTGATCAGAGTCTTCTCTTGCTTGTTCTGCTACTAACTTATCAATTAAGGTAAAAAAAATCAAATAATTATGGTAGGATTGCTTGTAACTTGGATTCTATGGAAGCAAATAGTTGTAATCTGTAGATTGTTGAGGCTAATTTTCTAATTCAGATGATTATGGTTTGTTTGTTTGTTCGTTCGTCTCGAAAACTCCGCTGATTTTACGTTGCTTATTTTATTTTATTTTATTTTTCTGTAAAATTCTGGTTTGTTTGATGATTAATCACTATCTCCATCCTCGATTATCTAATCAAGTGATGGAAGTTATCGTGATTTTAGAGGAACTTTGTGTTTGGTGGTGATGTTCATATGCTATTGCTTACATATGCCTTAAGCCCTTAATTGATTGAATCCAAACTTATTTTTTAATCAAATTATCAATGTTTATTAGTTCCCAGAATCACCATTCTACCAAATTATCAAATTATCTTTTACATATTAGTGTTTTTATCAAGTAAAACATTCATGATTTCTCAATCTCTTTGGTCAGCTCTACATATTGGCCTCCTCCTAACCTGGCAATCTAGAAAATTTGTTCACAGCGAAAAATAACATAAATAAAAAAACAGTATTAAAATGAGTTATTTTTATTCTAGAATTTGCCACCTGAAGGCTAGGGGTGTAAACGAGTCAAACCGGCTCGTGCTTAACTCGAGATCGGATCGGTAAAAAGCTCGAGCTCGAGCCTGAATGATGACTTTTTTAATAAACAAGCTCGTGCCCGAGCTTTACATTTCAAGTTCGAGCCGCCTCGTGAGCCTAAATGAGCTTTTGTATTTATAAAGTTTTTATTTAATATATAATATATTTACATAAAATAATAATTATTATTATATACCAAATTATAAAAAATGATAAAATAATATGTATTTTGTTGTATATAAAAGATATAATTATAAATATATAAAAATTTATTTGTAAACAAATATAAAAAATCATAATTAAATATCAAAGGAGACGAGCCGAGCTTGAGCTTTAGAAATTAAACTTTAAATGAGCCGAGCTCGAGCTCGAGCTTTGTTATTATAAACGAGCTGAGCTTGAGCCTAGACGAGCTCGAGCTCGGCTCGGCTTGTTTAACTCCTACCGAAGGCCATGGGTGTTTTTTTTCAGACACCTTGCGTGCATTATGTTTCTCAAAAGATAAAACCTAAGTACATTGGTCATATGATTTCATATTTCCTAAGTTTATCTTTCTTTCTTTTTTTCTTTCAGATTTTTTGAAACTGCAATGTTTTTTTTTTTCTTTAAAACTAAAAGATATAGAATGACTAGTGGTGCCTAATTGTTTTGTACTCATTTATTAATGCTGCTAGTTTCTGAATCTTGTTGCTCTATAGGACTTAAATCAATCTAATTTGGTTAAACTGTTAAAGTCAACTAGTTGACTTACATGGCATTGACTTTGACTGTGTCTAATACAGAATGATTTTATGAGGTTTGAGTCAGCCTTTCTACTTTCTAGCTCCTTCAAAGTGGTAATTTAAAGGTTCATGTTTCTGGAACACAAACAACAATGGCAAGGAAGAAGTTTAGTTTTTCATCAACATTGTTTTTTGTTCTTTTGACCGTTGGCTCACTCTATGCAACATATAATTTAATAACTGTAGTTCACAACAAAACTGTGAGTTTAGGAGGGTTACTAAATGATCCTAGTTTTATAATGCCTGGCTATACTGAAAGATCAAGAGGTACCAAAGCGCTATTTCATGTTGCGATGACAGCTACTGATTCTGAATATAGCAAATGGCAATCGCGAATTATGTATTATTGGTATAAAAGGATAAGAAATATGGAGGGATCAGAGATGGGAAAGTTTACCAGGATTCTGCATTCAGGCCAACCCGATAACTTGATGGACGAGATTCCAACTTTTGTAGTTGACCCCCTTCCTTCTGGTTTGGATAGAGTAAGAGACTCGACTCTCTCTTTTTCCATCCATTTGTCTTAATTTGATTCGATTAATTTGAGTATTTGAAATCAATTCGTTGAACACCCCTAGTAGTTAACTAGTTATGGTTTTATAATCAAGCTATTTAAGGTTCCTGTATTTGCTTTTGAAATATGAGAAAAATGGAAAAATTTGTTCCAAATTGAGTTCTTCCCATCCTTCTTGTTCTTGGAGTCTAATCTTATTCATAGGTTTATATCATAAAGCATCTTTTTTAACATAATGATTTAGGAGATTTAAGCAATAAAAATACACTTTGAAAAAATGGGCAAGGTGGGTAATGGGTCCATGAAATTAATATGGGCATGTAGGAAAAGTGTTATGTCAAATTGGGCTAAACCACAAACACATCTTTGATCTCTTTTTGACTTTCATGAATAAACATTTCTAAATATGTCTTTTTTTTTCCGTACCCGGTGCTTGACTTAGCTCCTACTTTGCGCAAGACCAAGGCTGCCTACACTTTATGCGCAGCAATCTTGGACATATGACCTCAAGGTCATAAAGCAGCAACCTTGCCGGTTGCTCTAACTCAATTACTAAATATGACTACGGAAACTATATTATTACAAGTATATTTTAACCTTTTTAATCAAACATTTCACGAGGCTTTTATGCATTTGTGTGCACTTTAGGAATGATCTATGTATATTTTTTTTTTTTGAACGGCAAAGAATTTATTGAAGCTAGCGAGAAGCTAGAAAGGAAACAAGAAAACAAAGAAGAAAACGTGTTTAAATAAAATACAAAGCATAATTAAAGAAAGAACACCAGTCTCAATTTTTTAACAAGAAAACAAAGAATGATCTATGTATTTAATAAAGGATTTTTGAGGTTGGAAACTTTTTAATATACTTCCAGAAACTTTCGACCCATTTGACCCGTTTTCTGACATGGATTTAAAATGGTATGCAGGGGTACATAGTTTTAAATAGACCTTGGGCCTTTGTGCAATGGCTGAAGAGGGCTGCAATTGAAGAGGAGTGAGCATTTTTTTGCTAATCACATTTTTCTAACCATATTATTTTCAACAAATTAGTGACTGTTTTGCCTTTTGCAGATACATATTGATGGCAGAGCCTGACCACATATTTGTAAATCCACTGCCAAATTTGGCCCATGGAGTAATTCCTGCTGGATTCCCCTTTGATTACATCTTGCCTGTCGACAACGAAAAAATCATCAGAAGATACTTCTCCGGACCGATAACTAACGTGGATCCAATAGGCAATTCTCCAGTTATTATAAGAAAGGTACTCCTATTCTCCAGTTATTATAAAACATGTTATAAAAGTCTATTGTTTATGCATTACACTTTGGGTGATTTTCGACCCATTTTAAGTAAATGGGTCGAACTTGCCACACATGTTATATAGAAGTGAAGAACTGCAATTTAAAGAGTGAAGTAAATCTATGCAGGATCTACTTGAAAAAATTGCTCCCACATGGATGAATGTTTCTTTCAGTATGAAGGATGATCCTGAGGCTGATAAAACTTTTGGATGGGTACTAGAAATGTGAGTTAAAGTTCAAAAAGATGATTGACCAAGGGGTGTTCAACAGTTCGGTTTGCGGTTTATTCGGTTTGAACTTTTTTTAGCACATCCGTAAACCGAAACGAACCGTATTTGGGAAAGTCCCAAACCGAACCGTATTCAACCGTATTCAATTCAGTTCGGTTTGAGATAAAACCGAATAAACCGTATTCAGTATCAATCGAATAACCTACTTTTGCCTATTTTTCCGGCTAACAACAAAAAATAAACGAACAACAAGCATTTTAACATATCCTAAGAGCTTAGAACGAGAATACGACATACAACATAATACCAATAGTCTTAAACGAAACAAGAAAATAAAACTTTAAAGCTTTGATGAAAAATAGAACTTTCATCTTGGTTTATTTCCTATTTGGGTTGTGGATGGGCTGACTTAATTCTAAATGAGCTAAAATTCTTATTACATGGTTTAAAAAAATTAAAATAAAAAAGATATTTAATAATCTTATTCGGTTTAAACGGATAACCGAATAAACCGAATAAACACAAAACCTTAACCAAACCGTAAACTCGAACCGAGTAAACCGAATTTACAATACGAATCGGTTTACTTGAATATGGATACAATTCGGATTTATTCAATATTGATTGATTTATTTCGTATCACACACCCGTTTTACCCTTCTGCATATTGTGCGGACCTCGGTAAATTTCTTTGACTTTTGGTCAACACATTTTAACTTCAATTTTGATTTTTACTATCAGGTATGCATATGCAGTGGCCTCTGCTTTGCATGGTGTAAGGCACATTCTTCGGCAAGATTTTATGCTCCAGGTGTTTGAATCTACTTTTCTAATAATTCTGTATTGTTTACAAACTTAGAGTTTAACAACTGTAGCAAAGTTGAATGTTTTTTTTTTAACTTTTGACTTCAATTTTTCAGCCCCCATGGGACTTGGAAACTGGCAAAAGGTTTATCCTTCATTACACTTTTGGATGTGACTACACCATGAAGGTAATTTGCTTCCTCTTCCTCTTATGCATCTACCCGTTTGGATTCTATGTCCTGAGAGGTGACAATGCATTTTAACCTAATCATTTAGGGGCCAGATTTACAAAATATTTTATATATGTTAAATTGTTCTTTTCAAGTAAAAATGCTAGGAGATCTGCATGATTTGTCGGTTATTCTACTTAGAATGTCATTTTAAAACTATAATTTTCTTATGTTTATTGCTATAATTTTCTTTTACAGGGTGAGCTAACGTATGGAACGATTGGAGAATGGAGATTTGACAAGAGATCATATCTAGAGGGACCTCCGCCGAGAAATATGTCTATGCCCCCGCCCGGGGTTCCTGAAAGCGTGGTAAGTATAAGATGAATGTTCAGTTTCTGCTCTTTTCGACACACTTGCGTCATCTGGACCCATTAGCCAACCCGACCCGACCCGCTTGTTTTGCCAGGCTTGGTTACTCAAGCTCTCACTTTATGTATGATGCAGGTAACTCTTGTAAAGATGGTGAATGAAGCTACTGCTAACATTCCAAATTGGGATACTGAATAACAGATTTTGGTATACAAAAAGGAAACAATAGAGGGTGAATTATAGTAAAAATACTTGCTTAAATTAGTGAAATGAGTTATGAAATAGATCATCTTAATGAAGTTCTTAGAATGGCAGGAATGAAATGAAAGGAACTAGCCTTTTTTATTTAATTAATAGAATGGGTCAATAAAAATTTGTATATGGATCAATCTAGGTCAACTTAAATTACTAGAATAGGATGAATTTGGTCTTGGTTCAGTTAGGGTCAACTTAAATTATAGAATAGGATCAATCTAGGTCAACATAAATTTTGACCCTGTTTATTGACCGATTTGTAGAAAAATTCGGTTTTTTAATATTTTTTTAAAAAACTACTTGATGTTTTTTGATTTTTTAAAATCAAGAAGATAAATACATCCTAGAGAACCACCATTAAAAAAGTTAGAAAAGAAACGAATTTTTGACCTGGTTTTTGCCTAGTTTCGAGATTTTTCCACAGAATAGGTCGTCAACTTTAATAAATTTACTTTATTTTCTAAATTTTGTAACCCGGTATTCTCAATCGTTTTAAAATAAGATTAATATTGGAATTAAAGTTAATTGCCAAGTTCATCCTTGAGGTTTATAGGCGGTTACTAATTCTCGACAAATTTTTTTTCTCCTCAGCTTACCTTATGCTTCTAAATTCTACCATTTTCGTCCAAATTATTAACTGGTGTCTTAGAAACTAATTGGGAACCAGCCGCTAATTTTCGTCAAACCATAGTATCTACCGTTTAGTTTAATGAGTCAGCTTTGACGTGGTCACATACACACGTTTCAATGGGTCAAAAGCTCATGATTTGCCACATATAAATTGGCTCAAAACCAAACTGTTAACCCAATATAAATTTATGGTAAATCTGAGCTTTTGACCAGTTAAAACTATGTTTTTGACCCGTTAAACTGACCCATTAAACTGAGTTTTAACTCTTAGAACTAACCCATTAAAACTGAGCTAAGAAAAAAAAGTCCTATAAAATCAAATAGCACCCATGTTTAAGCGGCTGACGATCCCACTAATTATAGTGTCCCCTAAAGTTCACATATAGAGAAAGAGCATCAATTTAAGTAGACATATTTCTATTGATCATATTTTGTAAGTCTTTCAGATGAATAATACACCTCAAAATCACTCACAAACAAGAATTCACTTGGATAGATCGTAATTCAAATAATTCTTTGATTATTATCAAGATTCAATCAGTGGCAATTAACTCTTTTATCCAGTTTCTACTCTTATTTTGTTCTTTAAAGCTAGCTAACTTTACAAATAAATACCTTTCAGAAAATTGACTCGTTTCGAATCCATGCTTACTTAATTAAATAAATAAAAACTCTTTTACTTAAAATAGTATAAAAAAAACATTGGTATCAGTTGATAGTCTGATAAGTCAAAGGAGTGAAGTGGCAGTTGAGACAAACCAAAGTTGGATCCATGCAGACTTAGCCAGTGGTCGAGCACATGGTGAAGTACCCATTTCATGATCCATCAGGTGTTACTAGTATTTTATACATGCCAACTTGCTTTAAATTATTATTTATTTCAAGTTGTCTTTTTTTATAGATGAGTGAAGAAGATAGATCTAAATTCATTTTTACTAACGTCTTCTGCAAGTTAGATCATGCTCCACTCACTTAGCAGAACTCATGCGGGCCAACGTCAAACCCACGTTTTGCGTGGGCTAACCTAACGGTTATGTTACGTATCATGCGTGTATGATATGTGCGCATTCAACCAATCAGAGTATGACATGAATTAAACATGGTTCATTTCTAAAAAATACACGTGCTTGTTGACTTCCGTCTGATCGAGGAAAACTCTAATTCTCATGCGTCTATAAATGCCGAAGCTATGAAGTACTTTTCTTCTCTATGCTCTCCGATACTCTGAACCCTAAGCCTTCACACTTATTATCTCCGATATGCTACTAATTATCACGCCGAGGGTTGTTACAGAGACAAATAAGTTCCTTCCTGTGACGCCTTAACGTGTTGTTACATGTCTAGAAATCCATTCCGGTGATCAAGTTCCAGCCGTCACCAATTGTATTCAAACCCAGACAATAATGGTTTGAAGAACACGCTAGAGATCCAATTCGATCCGATCGACTTTGTTTTTACACACATTATAGGACTAGGAGTGTACAACATTAAAGACTAGGAGTGTAGATGAGATAGATATGAAATAGAATGTGGTATTTTTGAAAAAGTATTAATAGAAAAATTAACTTGACTAATAACAATAATAAAATAAAAAGGTATGGCGTACATGGGGTTGTAAAGTGATATTATTGTGAGGCCCCAAGAATGGAAGTATATACATTGGACATGAATACTTATCAATTATCATTATTCCAAAAGCAAATCTAATACACTCTGTCTCCTTGTTTAAAATAAACTATAGATTCACACCACCATACCTCTCTCCACTCCACAAGCTCTGGAACATATGACCACACTAAAATGATGGGTCGTGTTGTTTCCGGCTTTATGATTTATATTTTATAACTGTTTCAGTCTAATAAGTTAATATTGTTAACTATTTTTAAATTTATTAAAAATGATCACATACAGTCTATGTGATTAGCATTATTGAGTTGGAGGAGATGGTTTTTATCACAGGATCATCAAAGTTGGGCAAGGATATGGTGTCACTATTACTTGTTTTTTTTATTAAAGAAGAAGAAATTATTGAATTGTAAAATATACAAAAAATACTAATATTCCAAATTTAACAAAGATCTCGTCCAAATTAAATTAATTTCAACTTGTCAAGTGGTGGGTAAATTAGTGACCAAAAATGAAACATTGAGGGACAAAAAATGTAAATAGTTTAAAAACAATGGTATGGAAGTACATTTACACTAACTATATATACACACCAACTAATAAGCATACATCACACCAAAATTTCACTCACAAACCAACACACTCCAATGGAGGCTTTACACCTCACCATCCTCTTCCTTTTCTCCTTGACCATGGTTCACTCACTAGCCCCAAATTGTGACTTAACTAGCCATGGGCCAACCCTTAGGGTCTACCATGTCTCAAGTCCATGCTCACCATTTAGGTCAAAGGTCTCACTCTCATGGGAGGAGAGTGTGCTCCAAATGCAGGCCGATGACAAGACCAGACTCGTGTATCTCACGAGTCTGGTCGCTGGACGATCTTTCGTCCCTGTTACATCGGGCAGGCAGGTCATACAGAGCCCGACCTACATTGTGAAGGCTAAGATTGGGACCCCGGCTCAGAGCCTCCTCATGGCTTTGGATACGAGCACCGATATGGCTTTGGTTCCATGTGCTGGTTGTGTTGGTTGCTCGTCTGTCACCTATGATTCGGCTAAATCGGCTAGCTTCTCATCACTTAGTTGTGGTGCGGACCAATGCAAACAAGTAAGTTTTGTTTCCTAAGTGCATAATTCAAATATATGTTTGTTAAATCATAAATTTCTTATGTGAAGGAAAATTGTCCAGTATAAATCCGAGTTATTACACATTGACTCATAATAATATGAAAATAAGTATTTATTAAATAAGAAAATAAAAAGCAAAAATATGTTATGATATATACATTTATTAAATTCGCTAGACTAGATCAATAGGCCAATAAGACGACCAGTTTAATATTCGGGTTACTGTTTGCAGGTTCAAAGTTCAAGTTGTCTCGGGACAACATGCTCTGTGAACACGACATACGGAGGCTCCATCGTCACGGCTAACTTAGCACGCGACAATGTAACCCTAGCCACCGACCCTATTACCGGTTACTCTTTCGGTTGCATACAAAAAGTCACGGGCGGTTCGTTCCCGGCACAAGGTGTTCTAGGCCTTGGTCGTGGGCCGTTATCGTATGCATCTCAAACCAAGTCGCTTTACGCATCAACATTCTCGTACTGTCTTCCTAGTTTCAAATCTCCCAACTTTTCGGGAACTCTTAGATTAGGCCCAGTTGGACAACCAAACATCATCAACTATACACCGTTACTTGTAAACCCGAAAAGACCTTCGCTTTACTATGTGAACTTGATCGGAATCCAAGTCGGATCCACCATCGTCAACATCCCCCCGAGCGCTTTAGCGTTCAACCCGAACACCGGTGGCGGCACCATCGTCGATTCAGGTGATCCTTTTCAACTTCAATTCTTCAAGTGATTCTTAAAAAAAAAACCGCATCATTTTGTCGCAAATATTAGATTTAAAAAAACCGCGACACTTTTATTAGTTAATTTTATATATCAATTATCAAGATCATTGGTACTCACATTTTTTTACTTTTATATTTACACTTGTTAAACTTTATTTGAAAGTACACTTTAGACTCATACTTCTTCTTGATCCGATAAAATTATATCATATGATTCACATTTGATAATTTTTTCTTTCTTTTTCCGTTAACTTTTAAAATACATTGTTGTATTGTACAATAAAACAAAATCCATACTATTATGAATAGTAGCATTTTAATCATCCGTAACATATGACAGTGATAAATCATAGTTTTTTAGGCTTTTATAATTGTTTTTTAGTTATATTTTAATTTTAATTTTAGTTGTTTACAAGTTATTTTTTAAGTTGCTCATATTAATAGCTTACCATACTATGTGGTATGTTATGATTTTTTTATATTTAATTTTTATAATTGATAATTGATTTTTATTCATGTTAGAGTTTTTATGTTTAAATTTTTTAAATCAGTTTTTATTGTTTTTTAGTTATTTCCGTGTGCTAATTTTGGTCTCAAACTTCTCGCTTCTTTTGATGTTTACACAAATCTAACGAAAAATCACGAATTATACAAAACGAGCATTGCAGCAATGCGCACCAACGCTATGCGCCATAACGTCTAGTTTCATAACTTTTGAAATTATTGATCACACCATAATGTTTATTTTTATCTACGTTTTTATATAAGTTTATTTTTATGGGTACACAGGCACCGTGTTCACGAGGCTGGTGACCGAAGCCTACACCGCGGTCCGAAACGAGTTCCGAAAGCGGATGGGCCCCGCCACCTTATCCTCCCTCGGCGGCTTCGACACCTGCTACGCTGACGTGGCGATCGGGAAACAAGTCCCGTCGATCACCTTCATGTTCCCCGGGATCAACATGACGCTACCGCAAGACAACTTCCTGATCCACAGCTCGGCGGGGTCCACCACCTGCCTCGCCATGTCCGCCGCGCCGGCGCTGAACGTGATCGCAAATATGCAGCAGCAGAACCACCGGGTGGTGTTTGATGTGCCTAATTCCAGGCTGGGGATATCACGTGAGGCCTGCTCATAAGTCACGTGACAACTGTGGATTTTTGTCTTGGTTTTTTTTGTATTTATAAAGTATTATTGTTGTGTATGAAATCATGAGGGGATTTGAACTTTTGTTTGTTAGTTATTCAACTTGTTTACTGATACATGCATGTGAGATATCATGGGTA
>JBCNJP010000017.1:2696669-2796275 GCA_039602395.1 Deinandra increscens subsp. villosa
ATTCCAAAAACACTAAAAAAATGCAAATATATCTTACCAATAAAAAACTATTTCATATGTCTCGACTATAAAGGGGTAAAATAGTCATTTAACAAGGTCATGAAGTTGTTTCGACTATAAAAGGGCAAAATGGTCATTCAACAAGGTCATAAAGTTGTTTAGAGTATAAAAGGGCAAAATAGTCATTCAACAGGGTCATATAGTTGTTTCGACTATAAAAGGGCAAAATAGTCATTTAACAAGGTCATAAAGTTGTTTCGACTATAAAAGGGCAAAATCGTCATTAAACAAGGTCATAAAGGTGTCTATTTAGTGTAATATTACCTTCTTGTGGACAGAAGCAGCCTGCAAATGAGCTATCAACCCTAGCCAGTAAGCATTTGATTTGGTTTCAGCTTCGTGTTTCATCAGCAGGGTCCGTTTGGCCTGTCAACATACAGAATTATACATCAACGATCAGAATATTTTATTTTTTTAAATGATAATAAGTGAGTTTAAGAGCATTCAAAGCAGGATCTTTATCCGTATTCTTATAATTTACATAAGAACTCTCATTTCTTAAATTTAACTTTCACTTTATAAAAACTCATACATTAGGTTTTGGATCCTTATCTCGTTATAAGGATTTGGTAAATATAAGGATTATTTAGTAGATTGGTAAAATATAAAGATAAGGGATAAGGATAAAGATTCTGATGCAATGATAAAAATACAAAAAAAGTTAAAATTTAAGGATAAAGATTGGTTTAAAGATCCTGCTGTGAATGCTCTAATATGCTTAAAAAGCTATATTATTTCACATATAATCTAAGTTTTTTGTAAATAAATGACTTAGAAGGATAAAGATTGGTTTAATGCATAATCACCGGTTTGACCATTTCCTTGTTAGCTAGTTTTTTACCCATTTGACCCGTTAAAAAGAAATAATAAAATAAAAAATGAAAACCGAAAGTGATAACAAACCCGGTCCAATTCATGTTCAGCTATTGGTTTACTATGCAAGCCTCTTAGGACACCCTTGCAAGCATCAACAGCCCTGTGTACCTGGATTAGAATCCAACTGGTTAGAAAACATTAAAAAAAGTAATAATAAATATCTTTAATTTAAAGATGTTACTTTTAAAAACCGAGTTAACGCACCTTGCTGGGTGTAGATGTTACAGAAATAACATACCACCCAAGATTTAATCTGTCGAATAGGTTTAACTCAAAAGATACATCATACGTTAGTCCTTGGGAGTCTCGGACTTCAGTGAAAAGCCTGTAAATTTTGTGTCATAAATTCATGTTAAAACTAATCAATAAAAAAAACTGTCAATTTCAGATAGGAACTTTGTATAATATGTAAGCACTCGCTTTATATCACGTGTTAAGAGAAACAAACAAACAAACATACCCATCAAAATACCACTCAAACCGTAGGGTCTAGGGATGGTGAGATGAGAGAGCACTTTACCTCTATCCCATAGGATAAATAGGTTGGAGAGACCCCCGGCTCACAGAAACACTTATTTTAGAAAAATAGTTAAAATATTATGTGCGGGCGTATATAAGCATACCTCGAATTAATTATCTCTGCCAACAACCCGACCGCAATCGCAAAGAAAAGGGGGTGATTCCTAGATTTTTGCGTGTTAAAATTCATGTTCCCTGACTTCACAAGTTGTCCTTCGGTTTGTGGTCGTACATCTGCCCAAAAACAATTAGATTATATTATATATACATACACACACATATATATAAGTGTGTATGATGCAGACCAATCTTAAGTAGAAAACTGACCGAACCGCATAAACACTCGTATGTAATGCATGATAGATATAGAAAGAGAGAGAAAGAGAAAGAAAGTCTGATATGCGGATACTTAAAATCAGTTATGTATTGAACGATCCTATATATATAATATAAATGTGTATACTTGGTAGATAACATACAAATTTTACGAGCTAAATTATATATTGGGAATATTTACCGTTATTAGCTGACACTTTACTTATGGACTCAAGAATGTCTGTTCCATCAACCGTATATCCCCAGCGGTTCGGTGCAGGGCCCGCAATGTAAGCACATGCTCTCTCATCAGTGTCCTTCAAGAACACCTGACAAATAGGAGAAATAGGAAACAAGTCATGAGACAAGATTAATATATACAATAAATGAAAATAATCACATGATGTTTCCTCACTTGCTGAAAATTCAAATCATTAGGAGACGGTCTAAAGATGATTGGACTATAACTCAGTGCCTTGTCAGCACCTCTCGATGTTCTAACTGTGCCTAGGTAATCCATTACACAAGACTCGATATCCTCTTCTGAAAAATCCCCAACAATGCTCACCTATCAAACGGTTAACAATTGGGATCAATACAAAAAACCAAGAACCATAAAAAATAAATAAAAATAAAAAAATAATCATAAAAAATCATATGAACCTCCATGTTATCACTGGCAAACTGATTCATCACAGCATCTTTTACCGTCTGCAATGTTAAATTTTGTAACGAGTATGGAGTGGGCTCCACAAACCGTTCGTCTTCATTCAACATAGCTATCATGAGTTTGTGAGCAGTGGACCGTTCCAAGCTTTTTGGAATAGAGCGGTAATATGATAAATATAGTTGTCTTGCTCTATCAAATGCATCTTCAACCCACACACTATGCTGTATAAAGCCCACAAAGGTGAATCGTTACTTGACAATAGAATATAATTTTTGTATGTGATACTAACTTGTAAAATTGATTAAGAGATGAAAATATTTAGTATTTACCTCAAGTACCATATGAAGCAACTGGAAAGCAGCACGCATGCCATTGTCTCGTGTCGTAAAACGAAACTCCATACAAAGAAATTCTTCAGTGGACTCCAATGAACAATTAATTAAATGATTCACACAGAATAGCTCGACCTGAAAAATATTTGTGAACATTAAAGATTAATACTTGTTTATCTCCTACTTTCCCACTTGTTTTTTGTTACTTGTATGCACACACATAATGCATTATATGAAAGCGTATCTTTAATAATCAGATTATTAAGTACCAAAATGTTGGTAGATAAGTGATATATTACCTGTTCCCTTGAAAATGTACCAACACGCCCCCCTTCACTCAAAGTTCTAACACCCAAAACAACCGCTCCCTTTGTCTCTGGTGTTTCTGCCGCCCGTCCACCGCCTACTATTAGCCGCATCACCCCGCCACATTTTTCAGTTTGGGATATCTTTATGAACATAAAAAAAAAATTACTCATGGTCACATAGACAAAAAAGAAATGTAAAAAAAAAATTAAAACTAATACCTAAAAAGACAATATATATATACCTTGTAGTTGATAGAAATCCCATTTGAGAGACGACATTGGGTGATACCGGTTTCTTTGTCATGAACTTTAGCCGCATTTGAATCTAAACCAGTAGATACGAAAGATGGTTTAAGTTGCAACTTCAAATCATCCAGCTGTGTTGAGGTTATCAAATCCTTTGGTACCTCAAACTGCATATAAAAGGTAAGAACAAGATTAGGTAAAAATTGTATAATTTTATTGTCCCAAATGGAACCTTTAAAGGATCGGAGAATATACCTCTGCCTCGGGCTCTATGGGTTCCTTCAAACCTTCTTCAATTGCAGCAGTTATCTCACTCGGGGATATCTTGAAATCAATTTCACCTACTCCATCGACATGTACTTTTTTTGGAACACACGCAACAATGGCTGCAGGTACAGGTGCAGATGCTTTTCCATAATCTGATATGTATTCCAATACTTGTGCACCGATGAAATTCACCTGCATACAATAAATTTTGAAAAGATTCATCCCACAATGATGAAAACACAATCACTTCATGTGTTTTCATTTTTTTTTACTATAAGGGGCATTTTAGTCATTTTTCTTTTTAAAATGACTAAAATGCCCCTTATAGTAAAATCTTTTTAATCTACAAAAAAAAACATAATACTGGCAAAATTTTCAAGATATACTTGATATCTGATACTTTAAAATCTGTTTAATGGATGCACGAGGCAGGTGTTTTTTATTTTTAAAAAAATATATATATGTGTTTATAGAACAAGCTTACTTCTTCGAGAGTGATTGTTCCAGCAACACTAATCAAACTTTCATGACTTTGTTTGTGATCCATAACCATATGGCCAAGAGCATCACTCTCCATAACAAAATCCAAACTATCAACTGACGAAATATTATCACACATAGCAGCTAACTGTTCACTATCTTTTAGTAACGCGTCAAGATAACGGGCCAATTCTCCTTTTGTAACACCAAATTCCTTAAGCCTGCGAACCTGAACCATATCGAAATCGTATAACAAAACCAGACTATATGAAGATAAAAAAATGTGGGCCCGGCCTGTCGTCATATTTTTCAATAGCACGGTTTTATTTAATTAAGAAAACATATGTTACCTCTTGTGTCGCCACTTTAATTGCACCTTGCCAGCTCTTCGGTTCAGCAGTTACGGTAAGAGTGGTGACTGTGCATCCCTCTCTTCCTGAATCACTATGATCTAATTCAATAGATGTAAACGGAGGGCTAGAACTCTGCAAATTTACGTTTAATTAGCAAAATATTTGCAAAAACAAAATAAAAAATAAAAAATATCAAAATGCTTGACATACGCATCTACACCACCTTATATCTTGAGTTAACGCGGAAATGCAAAGCCGAAAGGAATATTCTTTTCATAAGAACATTACGCAAATCACCATACGTCTGGACCTTGGTCACAGGAATCTACAGAAAGATAACCACATTCAAACTCTTGATTATATGTATAAATATGATTAGAAGTTTCTAGAATATTCCTACCTTGCAGAACATGTTGATTGAAAAATTTTGAAGAAGTTCATGCTGAAATATTTGGGGAGATTTTAAATCCTCGTGTCTCCCAGGAAGGGACCAGTTATGCTCAACGGGAGGGCGAATTGCATGCCTTTCTCTTTTAGGAAGTTTTGATTGGTTCACAAGAAGGGATGCTCTGTCGTTTGATGCATCAACTGAAATCCCTCCGGTGAACTTAGGAACAAGAAAATTAGCCATTGCGCCAAATGCACTAGTTTTAGGTGCTACGGGAGTCTCGTTGTCAATATGTTTCTGTCCGAAAACGTCCTGCACGTATATTCTTTGAATTAATGTAATTCTTTAAATTTGTCTCAAGTATAATTGAAAAGCTTTAAAATAACATACTTTGATGTGTTGAACTGTTTTTGGAATGTTATTTATATCTCCCACGATATACAAAGTTGCATTTGCGGGGAAGTACCACCGTTCATGGAATTTTCTGATTTTTTCTGCATCCCATTTCTTGATTTGCTCTTCAAGTCCAATCGGGAATCTTTTGCTCAACTTATTCTCGGAATGTAAGTGTTGCAACAACTGTAAAAAGAAAATAAAAGACGATTACAAATACTGACGGTAGTAAGAAGATGTTTGTCTTATTTGCAAATTACAAGCAATTAAAAGAAGAAAAAATATATAAAAATGTTAGTTATAAGGTTTACCTGGCAATCAACACGGTACTCAATAGTGTTCATCATTTGTAATTCTGATAGTATGGCACGCCTTTCTTTTTCAACCCGAGAAGTAAGGAACTTTGGGTAAAAGGCTATCTACAAAATTTAAAGAAAAAAATGCTAGGCATTATATATTTAACCAACAAGGTGACAAAAGAGCAACTATTAGTCTGAAAAGGATAAAAGGATTACATACTACAATAGATAAGAAGATGGTGAATTATATTTTGAAATCGCTCTTACCTCATTTAAAGCGTCAAAAACAGATGGAAGTAGATCCTCATCAGAATCCTATTAAAAAAAGCAAAAGTGATTAGATAAAGAAAGATAGAAAGCATATAGAAGTCGGTAAGCTCAAACAAAAAACAATAAAGCTCTCAAGTTCATAAATTATAGTATAAGATAATTACTATCTATCTCAAACATTTAAATCTAAATACAGTAAAAAGAGAGCGTAAATGAACCTGCAATTACGAACCTGCATAGAAGTTGGTGAATGGATGTGAAAAACCGTATGATGAAAATCGGTATAAGCATTTGAGCGTGCACCGGTTCTTAGAAGTTTTTCACGCTTCTTACTTCCAAGAAATGCAACATGCTCAATCATATGTGCAATACCTTGCTCATCATCTTCCTCATCAATCGATCCCGCATGTATCTCCATGTGAGCTTCAAACCTTCACAAAACAAAACACAAAGAGATTTCACGTATAACAGTTAAATAACTAAATAAGTATGCAGAAGAAAATGACCAAAATAAAAGGTTAGACCTGTTTTGGGGAACTTTGTTGGGCAATATGAGGTATCGAAGACCATTTTCTAGTTGTCCTCTAACTAACTTTGGGTGGGATGGAAGTTGAGCACCTAAAAACGCTTGTAACTCCTGCCATTCGCTGCTTTCGGAGTCGAGCATGAAATTATCGGAAGATTGCTGCTCCAAAACACCCTCCGGCCAGGCTGTGCTTGCTGCATGTGGCTCGTCCGGACCCACAGCTGCACATGGAACCCGGTCCCTTTTTCCCTACAAGATATAATAAGTCAAATATCAACATTACTAGGTACAGTGGCCGTTCTAAAAAAAAATTAAATACTTTTTAAAAAAAAAAACTACGTACAGTGGAAATTTTCTGTTAGCTTTTATATCATTATGTCATCAAAGTTAAATCTAGTGTTCACTTAGGTGACTTAAGTTCTCTTATTTTGTATCATACCTAGTGACCTAGATTATTTGGGGAAAAAGGTACATATTTTATTTCTTATAAAGGCAATTAGTCTTCAACTAGTTTTCTTGTTACATGGGTGGTATTAGGGCTTCTTTCTTTGCTAGGGTTGTAATCACAATGTTCATAAATTATTATTATTTGTTTATTTGTTTTAACAGACACAGGAAATTTATATTGATCAAGAGACTAGCAAGGAGCTAAAATACAAGGAGAAAACAGCAAACTTAATAAAATAAAATAAAAAATAAGAAAAAAATTACACCAATGGGACCAATCTAAACCATCACATCTCGCTCTATGCTTTATCCATAAATATGAAACCGATTTACCTCCCCCAAAACATCTTTTGCACCAAAAGTTTTATGATTAAAAACCTAAGTTTGGTAGCTCTCTTTGTATTCTTGCCCAGCAAATCAGCAACCATAGTTCAAATCGCAAGCACGAGAGTTTCACATTGAAAAGATACAAAATGTGAAGATAAGATATTGACTAGAGAAAAAACACACAAGTTGCATGGAAAAGAATATACCAAAAGTTTTCAAGAACCAATGTAATCAACAAAAATTAGTGAAACTTACAAATACATTGTCTACTCCACGCTTTGACAGGTGAAATACAGATTTGTCAGAAAATGCTCCTGGGGTAGATTTGCATATAGGAAACCGTTTTCTCCGCCCATGATGAAAGCAAGAAAACCGCGTACATTGATCTAGCAATGGCCTTTCAATCAATGATTTATCCAATGGAAAAACAGATCTATCCCCAACAATCTATAGCAAAGAACATAGGAATATAGGATATAGTCAGGAATATAGGATATAGTCAGATAAAGAAACCAGACAAAGGACTCCAATAATCAATTCCCAAAGAAAAACAACTATATAAATTAAAAAAAATATAAGAGAGAGACAAATAATTGGGAACATTTCGTCTAACAGTAACCAGGTTTCTTCCTTGTTCCACAAAGTCACACTTTTTCCTAACTATAGAAGCCATTAAAGTTTCAATATTGTTCCATTATTGTGAACTTTTTCATAGATATTTACTTTTTTATAAATAAGTGACTTCAAAAGAACTTATATAGTTACATGAACTTGTAAAGAAAAAGATTTACTAAATAATAATTAAGTTTCATAATTACTCCATATAATTCAAGTTTGAAAAACTAATCACCAAAATAGTAACCAAGTTTCCTATTTGTTATGCTTAACTTCAACATTTATAAAAAAAATCAAAACAACTGAGAAATAATGAAAACTTGAGTGGTTTTCGATGTTAGATTAAAGTATGATTGACTTTATTATGACAACAATAAAACATGGTTATAATTTCATGATTTTATCCCCAAATAATCTATACAGTTAAACTACTAATTCCATACATGTATGGTAACCAGTAAGCCAAACTTTTCTTATTAAAAAAATAAAGTCCTAAACTTCACAATCATGTAACAGTCTCTCCCCCTCTGATCCCATTAAAATTGCAAATTTTGACCTACACATGTTTGGTCAACGTTCTATGTTACACTTCAAATTGTGTGTGCTACAATCAACAACTTATAATCATGATCATGTTCCAACAGGTAATTTCAGTCTGAAACAACCCATCCACAGCAAAAAAATTGATATTTATAAACATAACTTTACAACAACTGAACAATAATGAAATCTTGACTCGTTTTCAATGTTAGAAAAAAAGTATGATGACTTTATTACAACAACAACGAAACCTGGTTCCTATTTCATGATTTTATCCCCAAAATATTTATGCCTATGTTATGGTTAAACACTTAAACTAAATAATCCCACAAAAATTGGAAGGAAAAAAAGTCCCCAACTTCACAATCATGTAACAGTATCCATTATTCCCTCTAATCCCATCAAAATTGCAACTTTTGACCTACCCATATTTGGTCAAAATTCTATATTAAAATTCAAATTACGTGTGCTACAATCAACAACTTACAATCATGATCATGTTCCAAACAAGTAATTTCATTGATTTCACTCTATATACAACAAGTGACAAACAAGATTCCATTGATTTGTTCAATTACCAAGATACCCAGTTCTAAAAATAAAAAAAAAGATGAATTATTCCCTCTAATCCCATAAAAATTGCAACTTTTGACCTACCCATGTTTGGTCAAAGTTCTAAATTACACTTCAAATTGCTTGTGCCACAATCAACAACTTACAATCATGAATTCATGATCATGTTCCAACAGCTAATTTCATTGATTTCACTCTAGACACAACAACTGACAAACAAGATTCCACTGATTTGTTCAATTACCAAAATACCCAGTTAAAAAAAAGATGAATAACGACCTTATTAGTGAAGTAACTCGCCGGAGTAACGACGGTCCGGCGACTGTGTGTGTGGAAACACCGTAAAGTAACAGTCTTGTTAACACCCGGCAAGAATCGATGAGATGACACGTAAGTGGGTTTGTTGTTAAAGGGAGAGGGTGAATTGGAGTTGAGGTTTATTGGGTTTGAAGCTTGTATGATCGATGAAGCTTCCATTGTTTTGGGAGTGAAAATTTCAGGGGGAAATCGAGGGGGAGAAGGGTGAATTTGTGGGCGACTTCTATCCTCACACAAGAAAGAGTATAGAAGGGGCCAAGGTTTGATTTTTTGTGTGGCGATAAACCCCAATAGTGATTCTATGGCCTTGGTTTTATTTTAAAGGCTCTATGTTTGTGTAGGTTTATAAAAAGAAAGTTAAAAAAAAATGAATGAGTTAATTAGGTTTTGGATCTTGTGATTTTGATAAATCTTTTGTTTTTTTTGTTTATTAGACTTTTTATTTATACGAGTGAAATTGTGGTTTTGAGCATTCAAAGCTTATTTTATAAAAATTTGTGAGTATAGTCCAATATAAATTTTATTAATATTAACTTTGCTAGACAATTATTATTATTCGTATCTATTTCTTCCAATACAAATTTCACCAATAGAGATTACGTTGAAGTTTGCCTCGTAACTTGTTTTGATTTACAGTCATATATGTGTCTACTACCAACTACACCATCATGGTTGTGGTTGCTTCCTTTATCCGCACATTGACGGTTTGGACTCGGGTTGCATTGTGATATCGCCATTATTGTTTTCCCCTTATGCAGGTTTATGTATTGTGTAGGCGAGTTTGGAGAGAGGGAGAGGTGTCTCCTATTAATAGGAGTCTTCGCGTTATTTGACTCGGATGTAATATTGACTTACTTTGTAAGTATATTCATTGTCACTTAACGAAGGCTTTCCTCTGGACTCAACTATCTCGTTCCTTCGTAAGCTCTCGCCCTCCCCCCTTACAAATGACCTACGTGGTTGGGTTATGATGTCGCCCACTAGCTCTTCATCGTGGGCCTAAGTGTTGGGCCTTATCCACAATAACGGTGACCTCATCGGTTGCTCTTTTCTAAGACTATTGTGTGTAACATGTATTTACAGACATATATGTGCATTTAACTAATAACTAACATCAAGGAAAGTTGGTGTAGCGGTTAAACTTATACCTTGTAGTTGAAGAGACTCAGTTTCTAGTCTCACTCACACCACTTTGTGAGACACTGGTGGGAATGAAGGGTTAGGCCTTGTGCTTTATCCCAAGTCACAAGGGTGGGTTACAGGCTTCCCGATTCCCGCCTGATATTCATAAAAATCAAGCCTTGATAATCAAACCCTAGATCTACAACATAGCAACATGCAAAAATATAGATCTAACCTAATTTCAACATAAAGTTGCAAACTTTTAGCATGGATTCCATAGATCTAGAAACAATCATCATGCAACATGTAGATCTAGTCCTGTATTATAATAAAGAATCAATCTTGAACATGTTTATACATAGATCTAACATCAATCATTATGCAACTAACCTTAAATCATAAAAAATCTCAAACTTGACATAGAAAACCGTAAGATCTAGCAAAAATGTCACATGGGGATTAGATCTATCCTATCAACATAAAAGCCCAGATCCTAATCATGGAGGAGCATGGTTTTGAGAAGATAGAAACATAATTTAGAGAAAACTTACTTATTAGGGGAAAACCGACACTAATCTATAATTGAAAGCACCAAACTTAAGCTCCAAATCTTTAAAAAATGGGGGACTTGAAAGATTACAGTCGTTTTGGTTTGTTTGGGGTGTGATTAGGGTTTGGAATGAGGGGCATGGAGGCTTAAGATGGCTTTATAGAGAGTTTATTAGGGTTTTTGCTGGAAAAATATGCCTAAGCATATCGCTTGGACGTGGTTTTGCTTCAAGCCATACGCTTGGAGCACACGCGGACCAAAATCTTACCGATTTCTCTGTTTTCGCTTTAGTTTCTTCGTTTTTTGATGTTTTCGAGTCCCGTTTTCACCCCAAATTACTAATTTCTTCATCCCATAATCTTAACCACATTTAATCCACTCAAAATGAATATAAGCATGTCACGCAACTCATAGAAATGCACACATAGGGTCAAATAATGTGGTTTTGGTCGGTTTTGACGTACGTATCGATTTTAAAAAATTCACAAACGTTTCGCGACTCGATTTAGTGCATGATGACTCGTGACATGATAATTGATTATTAGACTCATAAAAAAGTTGAATTTGGCATACGATGACCAAATACGAGATCCCCAATAAACACCGAATCGAGTACCAAAATCGTGTGAATCGTTAGTGTAGCTTGACCCTCTTGATTATAACTCCTAGAGCTTTTAAGTTAAAAAGAAAAAAGCGATGATACCTGATTTCTGGGAAAAATATCCGACAAGAGGGACAAAGCAAAAAAGAAAGAAGATGAAGATGAATTTGCAACCTAATATATCACATTTTAATAATACTTTTGCTTATTGGGTGATAAAGTAATAGAGTTGTAGCTAGTAGCTTGTAAATGATAGCCTTCTCTGCAAAGTTCAGACTAATAAATTTAATATTTCATAATATATATAGGGATAGGCTATTCGTACCCCCCATAATTACTTGTTGCACTCCCCCCCTGAGATTTTATTTTAAAAATTATCATATTCCACCCCTATAAAATTATTTTTATAAAGATAGTTTATTTTAAACAGTTTTTTTTAAATAACAAAAAAGTTAATCATTTTTTAAAAACGTTTTAAGTTTTTTTCAACAGTTTTTTAAACGTTTTTAAAGAGTTTTTCATTTTAGAAAAAAAAAACGTTTTAAACAGGTTTTTTATAAAAACGTTTTTTAACATTAAAAAAACAATTTTTAAACAACTTAAAAAAAACGTTTTTTAAACAACTTAAAAAAAACGTTTTTTAAACAACTTTTAAAAAAACCGTTTTTTAAACAATTAAAAAATATTATTTTACCAGTTTTATTTTTTAATTAAAAACGATAATCATTTTTCAAAACTGTTTAAAAACATTTTTTAATACTGTTATTTTTAAAAACGTTTGTAATAGTTTTTAAAAGTTTTCTAAATAGTTTTGTAAAAACCTTTTTTAAAAGTTTTTTAAACGTTTTCAACAGTTTTCTTTTAGTTTTTTTTAAAGAACGCTCAGTTTTTTAAAAAAAATAATGTTTTTTTAATGAGTTTTATTTTTTTATATTTTTTTTTGTAATTTTTTGTAAAAAAAACTGTTTAAAAAATTTTATTGGTTAAAATATACCAAATTAAAATCAAAGGTTTGAGTGGTAATTATCTATAAGTTGAGGGAGGGGGTGCAACAAGTAAAAATCAATTATAAGGGGGTACGAATAGTAGCACCCTAGCACTTTTATTATTTCCATTCTATGTTTTTTTTGAACGGTTTTGGACTAACACTTTTATTTATTTTCATTCTATGTTAATATACCATTTCTCCTAGTAGAACTCTATCTCATAATCAATGTAATTTTTTTTATTGGTTTATTTTATATTTTATGAATACCTTTTTAGTTATAAATATTTCTTAATTTAAAGTTTAATATTCTAAATAGTAAATTTTTTAATTTTATTTCTTATATATATGGATAAAATATTAAATACTAACCAAGTTAAATATATAAAAAAATATGAGGAAAAGTTGAAGTATTAAATGATGAAAGTTTTTATGACGAGTTAAAATTAAATATTTAGCATATATTTGAGGTATTGTTTTGTTGGTTTGAGCTTCACGTTGATTTCCTATACGTCTCGAGTTTGATATTCGCTTTCGTCTGTTTTTTTTTCTCCAAAAAATATTTAGCGGGTAAGAATATCTATACTTAACAAAAACCCGTCTCAATAACCCAATGTAAATTTAGTGTGGACCATCCTCTTAAAATCTTCTAGTTCCGCCACTGATCCGATTGATTATAACTAAGTATATTATTTTGAAAAACACTTATGAATCATTTAAAAAACATTGTTTAGGTCATAAATACCCGAAAATTCTCCCAGTACTTAATAATTCGCAAATCGGTAAATCGCGAAATCTCAAAATGAATCGGATTTCATAACCAGGTAAAATGCAAATGTTACAAAAACCACCCCATCAGAAAAATTGAGGCCACCATTTGGGTTCCTTACCTCATTTCGAAATATTCAGCTCATGTGTTCTGAGAGAAAATTCTAAAACCCCGTCTAAACCAAATATATGTTTCCCTCGTCATATCTAAGAGATAGTTTGGTTCGTGGATTTTTATGAGATTTCAAAAGGAATTCCTTCCTATATACAATTACCAACTTTGGTAATAAAATTACCATTTTGCCCTTTTTTTTACTTTTCCCCTTTAAGTGCTACAGTGCAAGTGCTAGAGTGAATTACCTTGTCGTCATCAATTGGTCTTTTAGTCTTTTCTGAGCATGCTCTCCAATGTTTTCCCACCAAAATAATTTTTTTCCTTGCTTATTCTCCTAAATTTCTCATACTTATTTTGTTTTTTTATACGAAGGCGATGAGTTCAAAAAATAAGTTCGTGGTGTAACGTGTGCAGTCATGTAACATAACTTTTAGGTCACATGCCATACACTTTGAGCGTTTGGTTTATAACGTTAACGTTCTAAAGTAGTTTTTTTTTGTATTTGCGATTATAGCAGTTTAATTATAATTTGTGTGCCCGCGTTATCCCCGCGACAATGCGCGGGTTGGAAATTGTTGTTTGGAACTTAATTAGCACTAAAATTTTATCTCTATATGATCCGCTAGGTATCGATAAAATTTCATATACAACGTCATCTATGTATCGAAAGAATTTCATATGCGACACCCGTAGCGAAGCGTAAGATAGGAAAACTTGTTGGTATACGAATTTCATGTTATAATGTGTTTGTTTCATGAAATTGGTTGTAACCATGATTCGAATTCCATTTTTAATGTGTTTAGCCGAGAAATGAATTGGAATTTTAATTACTCCCATAAAATTCTTTCATGTCGTGGATTTCACATTTATTTCAAGTTGTAAATAAACTCGATAAAAGAATTGGAATTTGACAATTGCATGACGACTATGCCACTGCCATACCCACTGCTTGACACCCAACCTTCCCACTTAACCGATAACTTTGAGATTTTCAAGTGTGAATCATGACTTTTTTGTGGTGGAGATTTTCAAGTCATTCGGACTTTAAGACATTGAGACGACACTTTGGGGTGATTTGATGTGAATCACTTGATGCTTTATCGTTGAAATTACCAATTCAATATGTGTTACGCAATGAAGGCCATGTTCGGCTACATTTCGTAGTTGCAACTAGGGGTCAAAGTTTAATCTAACGTGTAAGACTAAATATGTGTTTGATTTGTGAAAGACTTTGCTACTTGTAATCATTTCCACGTGGATGCTTTGAGTTTGTTTAGTATTATCATTTATACTTTATATGTCGATGTACAAGATTATTCGTGTGTAGAAACCTACTTTGGTTTCATTACACATAGTGATGCTATAGATCTGTTGTAGATGTTCCAAATGATGATGCTTGTCATGAATTGTCATGAAATGCTTAAGGTTGTAAGTTAGTATCATTCAATCTTCAAGAGACTCTAGATGTGTTGTAAACGTGCCATTGATATAATTTTATTTCATTGATAGATTGACATTGGATTGATTTGAATTACCTCTATATGATTCATCCTTATATCAAACGTATTCTAAGTCTATCGACTGAAATTTGAACCTCATAGTGACTATTCTCTCACTATACGTTAAAACCATCTTTTAATCTATGTGTATGTAATTAGCATTAATCAATATCAAATCATAATTGAAATCTTAATATCATGTTTCCATGTCAATTTAAGTTAAAGAACAACCACTAACTCTTCATGATTCGAAACCTTCGTGATTAGAAACATTAACCCCTTATCTTTGACCGACACCTTCTACGCCGATCATCAATTCATCATGCAACCGACAACCCGACCACCCGACCAATGTTTGTCGTCACCTCACCTAATCCACCAAATCAAACCAACACATGTCATCGCCTTATCCTACCAACCCGATCACGCGTCACCATCATACCGAGCCAACACACGATGCCCCTGATTCGACCCACCCCCGACCCGTTAACCAAACCAAACCGATGTGTGTCACCAGTCAAGCGGACCACATAACGTCTTAAAATTTTAATTATCTTTACATAAAACCACAAATATCATCATTATTATTATTTATAAATTTATATTTATATTAATTAATAAAATGGATGAAAACAACTAGAATGTGAAAGATGATTTTGCCTTGCATAGTTGCATTTTGTCTAGTGCCAGACTGGCTACCGTTATGTAACGAGCATTTGCTGCCTACATATAATCCTCGCCTTTGATTCATCGCCTCCATATATTTTCCATTTCAAAACCATCAACACTTTCAACCACTGTTACACCCTCACAATCAATCAACCATTTCTCACTTCCATCCATTCATATTCACAGATCTATCCTGCCAAATTCGTTCTCCTCAAGGTAAATACGCGTCTACTCTTCAGATCCGCATCGTTTCTACTTCCGTTTTCAGTTTTCCACTGTTGATTCGTGGTATCTAGGGCTTTTTCTCGGTCCGCATTGTGAGTTTCGGTTGTTAATTGTTTAATTGTTTAATTATTTGTGCGATGGATTTCTGAATCGTAGATTGATGAGAATTTCTGGTTTATCTGTGTTATTAATTTCAGTTTGCGAGTGTTGATTCGTGGTATCTAGGGCTTTTTCTCGGTCCGCATTGTGAGTTTCGGTTGTTAATTGTTTAATTGTTTAATTGTTTGTGCGATGGATTTCTAAATCGTAGATTGATGAGAATTTCTGGTTTATCTGTGTTAATCATTTCAGTTTGCGAGTGTTGATTCGTGGTATCTAGGGCTTTTTCTCGGTCCGCATTGTGAGTTTCGGTTGTTAATTGTTTAATTGTTCGTGTGATGGATTTCTGAATCGTAGATTGATGAGAATTTCTGGTTTATCTGTGTTAATCATTTCAGTTTGCGAGTGTTGATTCGTGGTATCTAGGGCTTTTTCTCGGTCCACATTGTGAGTTTCGGTTGTTAATTGTTTAATTGTTCGTGTGATGGATATCTGAATCGTAGATAGATGTGAATTTCTGGTTTATCTGTGTTGAATTATGTGTTCTTCGTTTGTAGAAAGTGAATTGTGCCGTGTTTGTTGTTTTCGGATTTGTGTTTTCAGCTATTGGGGATCTCAGTTTCTATTATCTAAATGATTGCAGTTTTGGAGTTGTTGATGTGTTGATTTGTGAGTTTTAGGGTTTCCTCGAGTCTGAATTGCTGGATGCTGATCTATATATATGTTTGTTATGTGTGTTTTATTTTCATGGATGTAAAATTGACTATGAGTTTAATTGGATGTTTATTTGGATTTAAACAATTTGTGACATTTGGATCTGTTGGTACACATAAGTTGACGGAAAGTGAAATTAGGATTTTCTGAGGTCATTAAAAATTGAGTACTGTCACTATAAAAACTGGTTTTTATCCAAGAATATATTAGCATCATATTGAATGAAAGTAATGTTTTTTTAAAATGTGTTTTGTCACTTATATACTTTTACTCGCTGAAACCTTGAAACATTATCATGCTATACGCGAATGATAATACATAAGCGATATAGTGTCATGTATCACATTAGTTGAAGAGAATTATTATTTTTGTGATCTTGTAAATTTGTATGATAATTTTACTATCCTAAGGACGTAAACAATAGATACCGAGATACAAGAAGTAAACAACACATTGTACCAGTATATAAAGCACGAACTTTATATACACTTATCATGTCTGTGGAAATTAGTTTACTGGCCCTGATTTGTACCTTTTTATCCTAAATTTTTTAGTTAAATACATGATTACTTTTGGTGTTGTTTTATCCTTCACTTTAGTTCTAATTAATTTTTGGATGTCTTGTTTGGCTTCTGAAGGAGTCTTTTAATATTTTCCAATGTTGATTGAAATCATTAGGTTTTGAGATGGTTGCACAAGAATTTACAGTGGATTTAGACAAGCCTCTTGTCTTCCAGGTGAATTTTACTATAACTAATTTCTGGTCCAAGACATGGGTACCATATACCTATATTCTCCACTTTGTGGACCTTTCCATTTACATAACTATTACCTATATTTAGTCAAGCTAAAATCATTTATCTAATCACCATCATCATCATCATTGTTACAAGTAATTATATCGTGTTGATTTGATTCACACGTTTCGTTTATTTATTTTTGTTAAATGGCATCTTAAATATTTGAAAAACACTCAAACCTTGCATTTTAACTTTCTGTTTTTTTTCTTTTACTTCTGTTGTTTCTTGATTGTGAAAATCTTTGACTTTACAGGTTGGCCATCTTGGAGAAGCTTATCAAGAATGGGTTCACCAACCTATTGTTAGCAAGGAAGGCCCTCGCTTTTTTAAAAGTGACTTCTGGGAGGTACTTGTTCCCTTTTCTCAGTTAAACCTACCAATTTAACAATATCATGCATTTATCTATGAGCGTAAAAGTTCATTTCTAAATTTCTTGCATTCAAAATAAATTCAAAGTTTAACTTGACACACACTTCATAAGTATTAGCCAGGGTGCTGCTATGGGGCCCACTTATATTTTACTAGTTATTAATTTTCTAGGAAAAGTAGGTCACTAGTAGGGATATCTATGTTGGCAGAGCTGCATATTGGAAAGGTAGATATGAGGTGTTGAATACCTGCTCACCCAGTTTAGGTTTTGATAACCAATTTCATTGGTTTTTTCTCATGTACTCTTTCTTAGGCCCATAACTCAAGTATTTTATCATCATAAAGGTTATTATTGTTTTTGTATCAAAAAAACTAGTTGCTAGTGGTTTAGTCATCCTCAAAGCATGTAAAACCTTAAGGCTCAATCCTAACCATAAATGTGGTTCTAGAAAAAATTAGAGAAACTTATTTTGTTCGTTAAATTCTAGGCAAAACTAAAAGAGTGCATAGTATACTTTCAATTTTTTTGGTAGAAGGGAGAATTCTGACTTGGTGTTCAAATTTGTAATTTTTAGGGATGACATTTGTGTTTACCTATGAATGGTAGATTTTGGGTATCTTTTATCGTCAATGGGTCAAACGACTCAAACCGATAAGACTGAAAAGATTAGTTAATGGGTGAGTTTGAATTTGCCCCTACATAGAGTTTTTTATGGCTCTGCGTGATAGACTGATAGTTGTTATATATCCCAAAATACAACACAATTTAGCATTCAAAGCTCAACACTATCTATATTTTATAGTTTTTACATACACGGGTAAACACAAGACATGACAAAAGTGGACCCAAAGCGTGTCAAAACTCAAAACATGTTACTTTTTGGGGCACCTCAAGTTGGGTTGGGCCGTCCGTAAAACACATTCTAAAACATATATATTACATATTTATCCATTTCATAAAATTAACTTATTAAATGACTATTTACTACCCTTACTTTTACGAAGGGATTTCCACATATTTTCCCTTCCTAAGACCTATGTGTGTAAACGAGCCAAGCCGAGCCATATTTCAAGGCTCGAGCTTGGGCTCAAGGTCGTTTAGGCTCGGCTCGTTCGAGCTTTTTACCGATCCGATCCCGAGTAGCTCACGAGCTGACTTGGCTCGTTTACATATGTAGGTATTAGTAAGGGGAATATGGGAAAATCCCTAACTAAAACTAAGTGTAAAATAGTCATTCAATAAGTTATTTTTAATGAAATGGATATATGTAATATATATGTTTTAGGAAGCAGAAATATATGATTGATTTTTGTCTTGGGGAAACATGTAATTAAGCATCTTAGGAAAGGGAAATATATAAGTGTTCCTTATTGAAATGGCAATTTAATTTATTGAATACAATGGTTTGAGAGGTTTTTTTTTTCGAACAGCAATGGTTTGAGAGGTTGTATGCATTAAAAGTACACGTTGAGTGGCTTCCAACCCATTTGACCTTTTCCCCTATTAATTTTCTTTATTCTACCTGTTTAACTTGTTATAAAACTAAAATGTTGCATTCATTTATGACACCCACAAAAGAAATCGCGCATCTATTTTGTTTAGGGGATGATTATAACTGTATGAAGACGGCTAAAACCATGGAGGGTGATACTGATATATTCTTAAATTTCACAGCGTCTTACTCGCAATAAGTGGTATGCAATTCCAACCGTTTGGCTGCCCGTCGTATGTTGGTATACCTCCAAGTCATTCAAGATGGGCCTTCCACCTCCTCAGATAGCGATAGTACTTGTTTTGGGTATTTTAATTTGGTCACTCATGGAATACACTCTGCACCGCTTCCTTTTTCACATTAAAACCAAGAGCTATTGGTGTGTTATTTATTTGTAATTTCTCTTGTACACAGAATCAGCATTGCTGTAGTTTCTATGGTTTTTATTCACTTGATTATTGTTGTATTTTTAGGGGGAACACCATTCATTATCTTCTTCATGGCTGTCATCACAAACATCCTCAGGATGGATTACGGCTTGTTTTCCCTCCTACTGCAACAGCCATTCTCTTGGTGCCGGTATGTTACAACTCAATAATGCCATTTGTTTATCTTTATTTGTTAATTTTCCGCGCATTGCCCTTTATCCAGAAAAGAAAATGATTGTCATTTTTTAAAAAATTATCGAAACTTGTCATCTGGTTGTTACAACTTCAAAGTCCAAACAACAAAAACGCATCCAAACTCCATTTTTCTATAGTGTGTTTTAATTTTCAAAACGTGAAGACAATCATTTGTCCCACACACTTGATCTTGATGTGTATTTGAATGATTATTTTTGGCAAAAGAGGTGATTACATTTCATGATTGGCAGTTATGGAAGCTTCTAAAACTGATATCAACCCCTACTGTTGCTCCTGCTTTGTTTGCTGGTATTTTGCTGGGATATGTGATGTATGATGTCACCCATTACTACCTGCATAATGGCCAGCCAAGAAATGAAGTTTCTAAAAATCTCAAGGTAAAATACTAGAAACCAGTTTTTAAGCGTTTGATTCCTTATAGCAAATGTCTCGGGTTTGAATCTAGCTTCCACTGTTTGTTGATTCCTTTAATCCCTTCAAGGCCACATGTCCAACACAATTTGCGCTTTAAAAAATAATGTGAACTGTCTTTTTAATCATAGAATAGATAAAAAGGCAAATTGCATATTATAACAACCTTCTTTTGTTCAATTCCCTTTTAAATCAATCTACTTTTTAACTGAAAAGGCAACCGGTTATTGGTTTCTTCTGTTTTAGGCAATTCTTTTCAACTTTCATGGTTTCGCTTCTTGAACTTATGATGATGAATCGGTTTTTATGCAGAAATACCACTTAAATCATCATTTCCGAATTCAAACCAAAGGATTTGGCATAACATCATCTCTTTGGGACGTGGTGTTTGGAACATTGCCTCAAACCAAATCACTTGAGAAAGAAAGAATGCAGTAATCAAATGATCAATCAAATCAAGACGTTATTGTATGTTAGGTTTTATCATTTGTCAGTAGTTGTTTTGAATGCCTGGTAAGATTGTATTTTAGCTATATATTTATATTTCATTTCTCACCAAAGTTCTTTGGGTTCAAATTTTAATTCATTTATCTGGTCTTTGTATATTTGTACTGTCATCTGTCATGTTTTTGCATTGTTGAGCTCTCTAGAAGAGTAGGCCATCAACAATAAAAGCCAATCCAACTTGGCCCAAAGTCGAGCATGTTGTAGTGGGGTGTATATTCTAAAGTGAGTTTGTTCTTATTGAAATGATGTTATGAAGATGTTATGCTATTGATTGTTTGGTTGCCTATTTTGTTCTATTTTACTAGCAAATTTTAGTATTCAAATGACTAATTATGTTCCCAAGAGATAACTTGATGGTAAAATTATGGATCCCTGTCCAAAATATCGTCTTTAATTTTAGGGGTTTGTTGTACACACCACCGCATGGGTGACCATTACTGACATATTGAACCAACGTCTAAGTTAGAGTTTGTTAGAAAAGCCCGAAAAGCCCCTATTCCTTGAATGACAATCTCATACATTCTGATTACGATTTAACAAAGGGGGTGGTGTGAAATTAGAATTTGACGTGTACGCATAAAAACACCTTTTAAGGAGTTTGAGTTCGACTCGCTAATAACTTTTCAAAGTTAGGCTTGGCTCAAACTTCTTTTTTTTATTTACTTTATATTTCACTATATTCATAACGGAGACAAATATTCACAGTTGTAGTTTTCTATATATAACAAAAATATGCTATATTTAGTTTGTTTGTTATCAATTTTTATAAAAAATATATCTACACCTTAGTCATATAAAATAATAATAATAATATATACTTTATTATGGGCAAATTAATATCATAATCATTATATATTTATGTTACATTGATAACTATAAATGAAATAAGAAAATATAAAAGAAAAACAAGTGAGAATCAAAAAAGTTGTCATATTATACTATATAAAAATATCAAATTAAAATAAATAATAAATCATTGTGATTGTGCTACGTGGCTCCATTAGATAGATAACTTTATTTTTATTATCTCTTTTTAATTTATTTAAAGCGTTTTCTTCATTCTAATTTTACTTTCATCCTATTGATCTAGATATTTTATTTTATATAGTTTATGTGACAACCTTTATTAGCTTTTCTATTGTTATATCGATTTTTGGTTCTTTTTAAAAGTTTCATTAGTTTTAGTTTTGATTGGTATTTTAAGTTTCATTAGCTTTTCTAATGTTTTTATTCTACTTTTTTAAGGTATGCTTTTAACAATTCCGCATTATCCCGCCCGTATCCTAGTTCTATATAAAGCTTAGAATAAAAAAAAAACCACAGGTAAATTGGGAGCCAAACGAATCGTAATTCTCCGCTTATCGTCTCCGTTTCATTGTTCTACAAATGTCTCGCAGTACATATATCGGATTCAAAACTCTATCTCCCCTCCACCATGTATGTTACTTATACCACCTGTAACCTCAATTTCCTGATTAAAACGCTCTATCTTTTGCTAATTCGGTGGTTGCTGTTTGTGAAATGCGCTAGGTTAAGCTGTAGATTTCATACATTCCAAGTTCCTGCAAACTTCTCCTACTCGTTTGCACCTTCGATTCCGATTGAAGCATGCTCAAATCGCAGGATGTTTACATCTCCGGTGCCTGCGTGGTGACGATGTGAGTTTTGATTTTGATTTTGATTCCCCTCTTTTTTTAATTTTTTTTTTTAGCTTGATGTTCGTTTGCATGTGCCAGATCGATTGAATTGTTGATTTGTTGTTCTAACTAACTTCTAATGTTGTAATCGTTACAAAATGTTAGGAACACGATTTCCTATCCTGCACGCATATGAAATTCATTCGATACCTAGACGAAATTCTCTCGATACCTAGAGGATCATATAGAGATTAGATTTTAGTGCTAATTAAGTTCGAAACAACAATATCCAGCCCGCGGGACGCAGAAAAATTGAATTGCTATAACTTCTAATTTGTAATCGTTACAAAATGTTAGGAACAAGTTTTCCTATCCTGCACGTATATGAAATTGTTCCGATACCTAGACGAAATTCTATTGATATCTAGCTGAGGATCATATAGTCATATAGAGATTAGATTTTAGTGCTAATTAAGTTCGAAGCAACAATTTCTACTATCTAACTCGCGTGTTGTCGCGGGGATAAAACGGGGGACACAAAACAATTGAAATACTATAATCGCAAATACAAAAAGACTATGTTAAAACGTTAACATTAGAGACCGAACTCTCAAAGTGTAGACTGTAGAGACTATGGCCTAAAAGTTATGTTACACGAGTGCACACGTTACACCAGAAGCTTATTTGCTAAATTCGTTGTGTTCGTATAAGAAACGAAAGAAGTTTGAGAAATTTGGGAGAATAAGCAAGAAAAAAAACTTATTTTAGTGGGAAAACATTGTAGAGCAGGCTGAGAAAAGGGAAAAAAACAAGTGAGGATGAAAAGGTAAAATTCACTGTAGCACTTGAAGGAAAAAAGAAAAAAAAGGGACAATATGGTAATTTTATTTACCAAAGTTGGTAATTGTATATTTGGAGGAATGTAGAACAGTTTTCATGTTTGAGTGTGTCACATTTATTGAATTGAATGTCATTTTAGTGAAATTTTAAGGTGAAGTTACTTACTTGATTGAAGATGTTGCTTTTGCTGACATGCTAATTTGTGGTTTGAATTTTACTATATTGCTAATGTTAACTTTTGACTTCAAGGTTAGCCTCATGGGTTATCAGATCCTCCCAGCAGCTCTATAGAGCAAGAAGGTACTGATTAATGGACATAATGTTGATTTCAATAGTGCAAGGCTTCTGAAAGTTCCTAATTTTCCTGTTTTAGGTTCAGGGGAATACAATGGTAGTCAAGGGAAGTCGTCATCGGCATCAGAGTACTAACTGTTTTCCTTCCATTATTATTGTTCAACACTGCAGGCTATAGTATGTTTATATTTCTGATAGATATTATTGATTGTTAATCCATTTCATATATACAAAAAGATAAACAAATAAAAGAGGTTTTCTAGTATCTTTATGTCGAGATAAGCATTGACCGGATCCTGGAAAACCCACCTTACATTTAGCATCATTAATTTAAAAATTGAAGATGTTGGTTTTAAAACATCATTAAGAAGACAGACCGCACTTTTAAAGATATTAGAAAACCTTATTTGGTTTTAAAACTGCATTGTAGATGCTACTGGTAGGGGAGTGGTAGGTATCCCTCTTACTTATTTTGTTTTAAAAAGCGTGAGGCGAGAGCTTCACGTACATGAGGCATTACTCTATGTACAACCAAAAGTTGTATCTCTCTTGTATCCTTTACATATAAGTCTTTGTACAAAGTAGACAATTCATAACCTTTCATCCTTTTGGTCTTTTTTACATATCAACCTCCTAAACAAACAAACATATTCAGTAAAATACTAAAATCTCACTCCGAGATAGGTTCTGGGAGGGTGAGATGAGGGCAAACCTTACCCCTATCTCATGGGATAGAGATACCACACCTAGAGAGACTCCTGACTCAGAGAAAATGCCTCATGCTTTTCCAAAAATATATCAAGTAGGACAGTAAGAAAAAAACAAGTTATAAAACATGTAAATGAAACATGCTTCTTATCAACCTTCTCCATACCCTAATTTTGACCAACTTTGACTAAGATGTACATGAAGCACCACCTCAAGGCCCTGAGGCATTTTTCGAACCGCTTCACATCTCCGACGTGAAAGTGCCTTGTATATCTTAATTCCCTCCCCCCCCTCCCCCCATTCTATATATATATTTTTTCTGGGTTTTATGGCTGCTATTTTTTAACACACAACTGTTCATTTAATCTTTGATAGGTTCTATGATATATCTGGTGGTAATTGAATTTGGATTCTTAAGGTTGGTGTATAGATAACAGATATTCCCATGTGGGTTGATTTCTGATAAATAACAGATATTCCGTCATTCCGTGTATACTTTTTGAGCAAACCATTTATAATATAAGATGGATCCACTGTGAAAATATTCCTAAAAAATTTAAAGGACCTTTTCCCGAGCCGGGTCTCTCTGCAACGGCCTCCTTATCACATGGGATAGAGGTAAGGTTTACCCTCATCTCACTTTTTCAAGACCCTATTGTATGAGTGAGATTTTGTTGGGTATGCTGTTTGTTTCATCCCTAGTGAAAATAGTAAACTATAATGGTACTTGTGTTTTGAGATTTGTGTACCAAAATGGTATAATTATTGTCCATGGAATTGTCAGGATATTGAAAAAGCTTAGAAGATATGGAATTTCAGGGATATTGTCCTATGGGCTACTGAACACCGCATATTATCTCACTGCCTTTCTCGTGGCATGGTAAGTGGTATTCTATTATAAATTTGAGACGAATTTGTCAGGTACTTAGGTCACTTAATCGATAACTTATGGAAGTGTAGTTTGAAGAACTGTTAAGATTTATCAACCATTTTCATATCGGAATCAGATAAAATAGCAACCTAGTAAATCAATTCATATTTAACAAAAGAGGGTGATTGGAATTATATTGTTACATAATCCTCTCCCTCTTCTTTTATATGTTCTACAATGCAGTGCTGTTTACAGATCTACTTATCAGGAACTTTGTTTATCTATGGTCTAGGTTCTACATAGCACCAGCACCTGGGAAAATGGGTTATTGGACTGCTGTTAAGAGGTGCTTATTCTTCTTCATCATCACCATTAGCATCACCACCATCACCATCATCATCACTTTCCTGTTGGATATGCAGATTTGTGAAGTTGATGGCCATGGTCTGGGCTGGAAGCCAAGTAACTAAACTATTGAGAGCTGGAGGGTGAGCCTCTTAATGTTTTTAATAATTTTATTTATCATCATATTATTTTAGTATAATCACACACACTTTATGGGATCTCATTATTTTCAACGGATGCCTATGCCTTTGGTTCTCTAACAAGTGTCGTGTTGTGACTTCTAAAGTCAAGCACAATTTGTGGAGGACGTATAAGGCTTTGTGTTACTGGGAAATTCACAATTTTACATGTTCTTGGATTAGAAACACAGAGCTCATACCTTAATTTAAGTAAAATCTCGTGGAAATCTAGTTTTTACAAAGAAAAAGTAAAATTGGTTGTAATGTGCAAAGAGATGAGGTTAGACGGTCCATTAGATACCAACGGGCATTTAGCCTAATGGGTTAGATACTTAATGGTATTTAGCCTAATGGTGTCCCTCCCCTATGGGTTGAGGGATTGAGTCCTGCAATGGACCGTGGAGCAGAATTATTAGTAGATTAGATGGGTTTGTCAGTATACCGTTCAAAAAAGATGGTCCATTAGCTATTTCTATAGTGAAGAAAAGGAGAAATTTCACTAGCATAGGCTTATATAGTTTATAACACCAAGTTTGCTAGCCCATCATGTTTAGGGGTGTTTAATATTCAGTTACAAACCGATAAAGCCAAAAAGCAAACCGAACTGAAACCGTTTCAAATTGAACCGAATTACATATGATTTTTGGTTTAGTTTTCAACCGAGCCTTCTTAGTTATTCAGGTTTTAAGAAAATTCAATTCGGTTTTAACCAAGGAGTCCGAATATCAAATTATATTAGGCTATGGATTTTCCTGTTTGTGCATTAGAACCCATTAACAATTAGCTCATTACAAAACTGCTGAAACTGAAAGGTCCAAACCAGGGAATCCGAAACCCATGTCCCTGAACACCTCTAGATATAATCTTGTTCAAATCCATTTTTCCCCGGTATGAAACTGTAACCGAACCAAATTCAAATTCGGTACTCGCTTCAGCTTCGACCATTTCGAATTCAGTTCAGGTTTGATTGAAAAATAATCAACAACCCGAAGAAGCCGAACCAATGAACACCCTTAATTATATTATGTTACTGTTGCTTGTCTTGCAGGGCTTTGGCACTTGCACCTGTAGTTGATATAGGTTTAACCTGGTTCATGGCCAAATACAAGTTCAAATCACAAGCAAAGGTTCACAACTTTCTCACACTTAAAAAACTTAAAATAAATAACTTCCTTTCACCTCGTCTTTATTTAGTTAACCCTTCTGTTATACATCTCGTTAGAGGTGGCAAAAAGGGCTCCTGGAGTCTGGACGGGTTGGGTGACAAATGAAAACGGGTTGGATAGGTGGCTTTCGGGATCTAAGATACAATACAATCAAATTCGACCCGTTTGTAGGTAACTGGTCCTCAACTTCTCATCTGTGATTTAAAAAAATTTGCAGGCCTTCACAGTGATCGTTGCGTGCTGTTTTGGGCTTGCCGCTGTGTTGTTTATCGTTGTGACGTTGCTATCGGCCTAAACTTTTCCCTCATCATTCTAAGATGTTGGTCTGGGATTTTGAATCATTGCACAGGGGGATTTATGTTTGTTTCTTCTTTTCAAAATGAGTAATATGTTCATGTACAACCTTTACACTTAAACCAACAAAACCAAGGTTTGAGCCATCGAGGCTTTGGGCTCTCAGATGACTGGCTTTATCGATTGTTCTACATGAGCCGGATCGGTGGTCATATTCAGTAGCGGAGTCTTGAGAGTTATCTCGCGACGGCACGGGGATCGCAACGATCGATCGATGGGGTGAGCATCAGTTCATCCGATGAGGCGATACTCCACAAATGTAATTGCCGTTCAACATAAAATCGAGAAACCATAGGTAGTTGCAGCCTTTGAGCTATCGAGATAAAGAACTTCATCGAATGTTAATGCATAGCCGCGATCGAGTGGTTGTATTGTCCATCTATTGGACCCGTTTTAAGAACCGGATGATGTTGTAAATAATTAAAAAATTTAACGTATCTATGTTATATATTTTGTGTTATATATTTGAAGAGGACGGAGTTTTTTATATAATTTTTTAAGAGGTTAAGAGGGTAAAGTTGTTTTTTTTTATAAATTTGATTAGCTTAATTATCTTTATATATAAAAAGTAATAGAATAATAGGAATCTAATTATGTAAAGATTTTCTGTTTAACTAAATTTTCAAAATTGTTATTATACAATTTCATATTTACTTAATTTTATAATTTGTTAAACTTTCAAATCTATATGATATTTAACCAATTAATTATTCTGAAGTGTTTCATCTATGTTTGTATTAGTGTGTTGTGTACCTTCTCGTATTACACGGATACCCTTCTAGTAAGTATAGGGCTGGCAAATCGTGTCAGACACGATATGTTAAGACACGACACGATAAGACACGACACGATTAGTCTCAAACACGAACATGACACAAAAACTTTTCGTGTCTATTTTTCAAAACACGAACACGACCTGTATCTTTAACGGGTCGACACGATAAAACCTGTTTAGACACGAAATTTTAACTAATCGATGGTCGACACGATAAAACCTGTTTCACTCAACCTATTTAGACACGAAAACGACTAGTATTTTAATGGGTTTAAGAACTGAGAGATGTATGAGTGTATGTTACGACATAAATGGAATTGAATTTTGAGAGACGTCTCCGAATAATCTAATTTTAATATATTTGTTAATATATTATTTAAAAATATATATATTATTAAAATATAAACGTGTCTTAACAGGTTAACAGGTTTCGACCTGTTAAGACACGAAAATTAACAGGTCTTAACAGGTCAACCTGTTAACGACACGAAACCTGTTAAGCCCAAACACGAACCTGTTAACATTTTCGTGTTTCGTGTCGTGTTTTCGTGTCCGTGTCAAAATTGCCAGCCCTAAGTAAGTACATAATGAGTTTAAAATAAAATATAACAATACATTTGTTCTTATATGAAGTTGCAATATTAATAAAGTACGGAGTGTAAAATAAACAAAAAATGTTTTTAAAGAGCGAACTGGAATGTAATAATTTAAACTATGATCTATTGTCGTTAGTAGTTTGTGCTGTAAATTTAAGCAATAACACTTTCAACTTTTATTTTCACTGTTAAGAGCAATTCCAGTAATGTAATGATCGTGCATTTTCACTTATTAGAGTTATTTTCTCTTCACTATCAATATCATAACTAGAGATGTCCATGGTTAGGCTTAGTACATGTGTCGCGGAATATATACATAATACACACATAATTTTTCTCTTATTTAAACGGGTTTTTATTGTATAGTCTGTAAATCGATACTTAATATTTTGTATTCACTTTTTGTAGAGTTCATGGGATCACAAATTTTGTGGATTTTATGACATGAGTTCATATAAAATAAAACAAAATAGAGGAGTTCTATTATGTGTAACGATAACCACAACTTATGTGTTACACAATAGTTAGTTCACGAATGTTAGATCATCATTGTTTAAATAGATGTCCACCCTTAGGGTTTGCGTGAGAAATCACCTCATCCTGTGCTAGTAGCCATCCTATTCATTGCCTTGTAGCTGGCACTCACCGAGAGCTCGAGTCTGCTCTACTCAGTTGTGCTTAGGACCTCCTAGGTTAACCATCAAATCAATTACAACAGCTTCACATCTCTGGGACCATACAAGACCGTCTATCTCTGATACCTTCTAACCAGCCATGAGTCAGGTCACTGATAGCTCGAGACCAGACCTTGTGAATGGCAAACGAAGACCTTGTCTAGCACCTTACCATGGAATAGAAGTAACCGTTAGGGCGTGTCTATAACCCTGATTGCAAACCTACCCATTGGTTTTTTAAGGAGCCTTATCCATATCAGTGACAAGTCATAAGTAGTCACTCATGTGTTCAAAGCATGCAAGAGGAGTCGAACCTGAGTGATACTCCCTCTTATCTGATTATATCTCGAAGCTGTTTTGATTGTTTTCTTTGACTTCTCTTTACATTCAAATTAAAGACAACAAAAAAACAAAAAACCTCGTTAAACTTTTAAAAACAATTAGTCTTTACCAATCCGCGTCCTAAGACCGACAACTCGAAACTTATCAATACTGTATTACGCAAAAGATATGTGCACTTGCCTAACATGTGTGTACAATCCCTTTGTGGGAACCAATTATATAAATTTAAAACAAGATTGTGTTGACCACTATTTTATATACACATTCACACACATCACCTAGACCATGAAAATCGTTTAAATCTATCATCAGTTAGGTTTCACGGTTAGTAATCCAAATTTCTTTTTCCGAATGAAACGACCTATACACATATTTTTTTGGAACGACTTATTAACATTGTCCAATCACCTTGGGTAATCTCAAATGGCTTAAAGGACATCATACCTGGAAATGCAAAGGGTATAGACATGGTATAGCCATACACTTAGGGGATGAGGTATGGTGGTGGCATGGCTTGGTGAAGCCATGTTCACCAACCAATCAAATTCTGCCAACTCAAAATCCTTCAAAATGGAGCCATGTGAAGCCACACCACATGGTATGGTGGTGGTGTGGCTTCAAACCCAAACCGTTTTCTATATTTTGTTTGTTTTTTTTAATTTAAACAACTTAAGAAAATAACAACTTTAATAAAAACAAAACATTTAATATTAGGAATTAAACCATACAATACTTGAAATTTGTAAAAAAACCTAAAAAAAAAAACTTAATACAATACTAGATTTTTCAAAATATAAAAACTTAAAATGGGCAATCCCATCCATATTCTTCCGCTATTTCTCGTTTTTGTTGAAGCACAAGTGGAAGGAATTGAGGATCAACGTCGTCGTGCGGTTTCATTAAGTACTCCCCTTGAACCCCGTAACGCCCAGATAGAAGATCAACTAACGATTGTTGAGAATGATGCGGTTGATTAGTGTATAAGTTCGGTTGTGGTATGTAGGGAACGAGTTGTGATTGTGGTGGAGGAGTTGAGTTGGAGGTTTGACCGACATTTCGTACATTTGGTTTAAATTCTTTAGGAGGAGCGGGTGATTTTTTGGTAAGAGCGGATTTTTTCTTGGATGATTTATCCACGGTGAAAGATTATAGAGAAGAAAGAAAGATGTGTGAAAGATTGTAGAGAAGAAAGAAATATTTGTGTGTTCAAAATATGTGAAATATGATGGTATTTATAATGTGTTAAAAAAGTAAAAAAATTAAAAAAAAATAATAGAAACTAGCCGTTACAACGGCTAGTTAAACGGTCACATATCACGGCTTAGCCGGGCTCGTAGAAACCGTTCGGAACCGGAGAGGGGGAAGCCGGCCAAAGAACCGCATGAGATGGGATGGTGAGCCAGATGAAGCAGCCCGGCTCCTTTTGGAACCGAGTGCCGGTTTCACTCGATACCGCCTCCCCTTATGGATGCTTGAGTGACAAGGCGACATGAGTTGGGCTTATAAATGTTCAAACCGGGTCGGTTTTTTTAATTTAGGGTTTAACATCGACATTTAAAAGCATAATCTGTTCGACTTTCCCCCATCTTCCTCCCCAAGTTCACACCGTCGCCGACTCGCCGGAATCCAGTCGCCGATTCGACTGTTCTTCCCTACGCTTCAGTCTCCACGCTCTCCCACAAGTAACTTTTCTCTCCGTTTACTCACTGTCTCAATGAATCATTTCATATTTCATCAGATCTGTTAGTTTTAGTATTCATCTCATAGATTCATATATTCATAGGCTAATAGCAATCAGGTAATGTTTCTCTTCGCTTCGCAATTTCGATTGGACCTCGAAATTTAAACATGAAGGCGACGTGTGTTTCTACTGGTTTTTGTGGTGTTTTGATTATGTTTAAACATGTAGAAAATCTGAAATCAGTTTGTTCTTAGAGACTGTTGATTTCACAATAGCATTATAGAAAATCTGAAAATCTGAAATCAGTCAAAAAAAGTGATAGTGCATGACAACTTGACATAGAAGTTTGGAATCTTAGTTGGTTATGATTTGTGCACTTGGTTGGATATGATCCATATGGCGGGACGTTCTCTAATGACAATTCTAATGCCATAACCTTTACCTAAATTGATTGTGGTAATGCTGGTAAACACCAAAACACAAAAGCCCAGGAGCTCATATGCCTATATGTTATGTCTACCACTTAAATGGGTATTATCACATTATTTCTTGATTACGTAATCAACAAGTGTGCCCTTTTTTAAACTGAGTACACACAATTATATAGTGACACCAGTTATTTTGTTTGATTCTCTCTCTTTTCTTTCTTATATCAATAGATCCTTTTAGTTCATAAACAATATTTTACCAGTTAATTGTAACATCAAGTTTGTTTTCTTTTCAGGTTATTCGCTAGTAGTGCATCGTGTAATTCTTGAGCTATACATACTTTTCATTCCATTTGCAATAATGTAAGTTTATGCTTAATTCTTCTTAGTTCTCTTTAACTTGAATGTTCATAATAGCGTTCGACTATGACAAACATTTTTCTTTGATTTATAACAGTAAGACTGCACTACTATATCATATTAGCTTTCCATAAGTAAACACCTTACAGTTTAGAGGAAAGGTGCCATCTATTATATAGCATTATATACTTAACCTTTTGAACTGCTTTTCTGCTCTTAATGTATGTATGCTTACTATCTGAAATGGAACTGGCTAGGGCAGAAAAGATGTGGATGCATGCTTTTTGTGGAAAATTTTCCTGCATATGCTTCGTAAACATTTTTTAGAAGGAAAACCTCCTGTTTATTGTAAAATAAACCAGTCAAGATTAAGTTGATACCATCTTTTTTGTTGTTAAGCTTCTCTGTGAAACAAACCAAAAGTGTAGCTAGGTCGTATATGATTAAGCCAGTGTTGTAGAAAGCGCTAGGCGGTCGAGTACCGCCTAGCATTTAATCGGGATTAATCGGGATTAATCGATTTGTAATTTTTTTAATTTATATATATATATATACACATTTATATGAAAATAATACTTTCAAATCCACATTAATACTTCATAATTCATAGAATTCAAGCTTAGTTATAACAAAACAAGTACTTATAAATCCATTTTTTCGATTTTGACCGTTTTTTTTCGATTTTGACCGGCTTTGACGGATTTTTGACCGGCTTTGACCAATTTTTGACCGGCTTTGACCGATTTTTACCGATTTTTTACCGATTTTCTCCGCCTAGATATTCCACCGATTAATGGACCGCCTAGTTAAAAATTCCAAGAGAAATTACCGCCTAGCGATTAATCGCCGCCTAGGCGACCGCCTAGGCTGATTTTTACAACATTGGATTAAGCAGAGTCTCTGTTCTATTGCCAGAGAGAATACTTACAAAAGAATTTGTTCAAATTTCTTTGCAATTATACCCATACAAACACTTTCTTTCAAGTCATCGGACATTGAATAGGGTACTCAATAGTATAACTACTTAATTTAGTATTCTTCCCTATTCAATTTAATGACAAGATTTGTTTGTGAAGGTCTCGTATATGTGTGAAAAACTTGCCGAAGCATGCAAATGCAGAACGTCTGCGAGATTATTTTTCTCAAAAAGGAGAGGTAACAGATGCCAAGCTCATACGAACCAGGTATTTTTCATATTCAGTTTTCAGTTACTAAAATGTTGACCATTATTAATCATTTCTTCTTTATACCGTGCATCTTGTTATCTCTTACAATATTATATAATGGTTCTATTTAATATTCTGCCAGAGATGGGCAAAACAGACAGTTTGGTTTTGTTGGTTTTCGGAGTGAGAAAGAAGCTGCAGAAGCTCTAAAATTCTTCAATGGTTCTTTCATGGATACTTGCAGGATTACTTGTGAGGTGTGTGATTATGGATCTCTGTCGTATTTACATATTGAAACAAAATGGTTTGCTTGTTTTTTCCTTCTTTTGAACTCGAAAAGTAACACTTTTTCTTTTTTCTACAGTCAATCAAACTATAATAGAAATATGTGGCTTTTATTCAATGATTTACAGCGACTGTGAAATGTTGAACCTTAATTAACAGAATTTTGAAAATAATTGTATTTCATATACAGATAGCTCGCAAAGTGCATGATCCAGATATGCCACGTCCATGGAGCCGGCATTCTTTGAAGAAACAAGAAAAGTCACCCGTGAAGAAAAAGAAATCTGTTAATTCTATTAGTTCCACTAAAAAAGTTACATCGGGGGTTAAGATTGACACTGAAAATGGTGACCTTCAGTTCCAGGAGTTCCTTCAGGTCATGCAACCCCGTACAAAGTCAAAGTTATGGTCAAATGATATGCTGGAAGCCACCCAAGAAAAAGATAGTAACAAACAAGTTCAAGGAGAAGGGGAAGGCAAAAAGAATTCAAATTCAAAATCTGCCAATCTGAATGAAATCAATGATAAACCTGTGTCAGATATGGATTACTTTAAAAGCAGGGTAAAGAAAGATTGGTCAGATTCAGATATTGATGATGATGGAGATATACGGGTAGTTGACAATGATGATCTTAAGGAAAGACAAATTATCCATCCTGATACACATGATGCAGAGATTGTAGACAAATCTAATGAGAAAGATGATGTTGATGAACCATCATCAAGTCTGGAAGATGAAGATGATGTTCTACAAACTGGTCGTCTTTATGTTCGGAATTTACCATACACTGCTACGTATGTTTCTTATTTGTTTCAAATTCTCAAAATTTGAGATGATTTTATTCTTGTTTAATTCCAATCGATTTGATGTGTTGTTACGTAAAACAGGGAGGATGATTTGCATGAGCTTTTCAGCAAGTTCGGCACCGTGTCTCAAGCTCATCTTGTGGTTGATAGAGATACAAAAAGATCAAAGGCATATGCTTTTATTCTCTATGCACTCCCAGATTGTGCAGCAAGGTTTCTATTTTCTTTTTTAAACGTGCATTTCTTGCTTCAAAAGCATGAGATTGTGCTTAGAATGCAACGTTATAAGTTTCCAGACATCATTTAAAATTTTGTAAATTGGTTATTTTATTAAATAATGAGTTTTTTGGTTTGATTATTTTGAAATGTGCAGTCTCATCTCAATATGTTTTGGCTTCTTGTAGTTATTTTGGGTTTTCATTATCGTAAATCTAAAGCTGCCGTGTACAGGGCACTAAAAGATCTTGACAAATCAACATTTCAAGGCAGGATTCTGCACATTATGCCAGCAAAGCAGAAAATAGTTCCTGTAAAAAGAGAGTAAGCATCACTAAATTATATTTTTGCATCCATTATCCTTGCAGCCACTGTCATATTTCTTCAACAAGCTAAATTGTATTTTTTGTGTGTCAGTGAATTTGCCAATCTTTCAAAGACCTTTAAGCAACAGAAGGAGGAAAAGAGGAAGAAGTCTGAAATTAGCGGGGACACAAGAGCCTGGCACAGTTTATTTATGAGATCAGATACAGTATGATCTATAATTTTCTTATTATCTTGAAGCATAAGTTTCCAAACAGTTTATTTAATTTCTTTTGCTGTTCAAAAAAAAATAAAAAATAAAAAAATATTTTTTCCAGAAAATTCAACATCACTTAAATTTTTTTGTCTCATAATAGGTTGTTGAAAATGCTGCTAGGGAATTTGGTACAAGTAAAAGTGAATTTCTTGACCGTGAAGCCTCTGATGTAGCTGTACGTATTGCATTAGCAGAAACACAAGTGATTGCAAAGACAAAAAAGGCTCTTGCAAATGCTGGTGTTAATGTGAACTCTTTAGAGAATTTTGCTACTAAAAAAACGGAGTCTATAAAAAGAAGTAAGCATGTGATACTAGTTAAGAATCTTCCCTATGGTTCTTCTGAAAGTGAACTGGCTGACATGTTTGGGAAGTTTGGGAGTATTGACAAAGTTATCCTTCCTTCAACAAAAACTGTAGGTTTGGTATGTGATTAGGTTACTGTTATCTGTTCACATTATGTTAAATTGAACTATTGTGATAAATTAACTATCAGAAAACACTCATTAGTTAATGTCGTAAACCATCAGGTTGTTTTTCTTGAACCTGGGGACGCTCGTGCAGCATTTAAAGGCTTAGCATACAAGCGTTACAAGTAAGTTCATGCTTATTATTTAATTGGATTATATATGCTACCAAGATTTTTTTTCTTTTTTTTTGTATGGAACACACCCTTATGCGCGTATGCCTCTTTCCTCATTTGTTGTAATCTTTGCTCTTTTTTTTTAGTAGCATTGTTATGAACTTAAATGTTTTGTATCGTCTCATGTAGTTTGCTACTTTATTTATGTGATTTCCATCTACTAGAGCATTTTCTACATATTAGAGCTATTAAAATATTTATATTTCATCTTTTATAATTCAGAGATGCTCCATTGTATTTGGAGTGGGCACCTGATGATATTCTCAGTAAAGATCCAACGGCTGTAACTGATGAAAAAGAAAGTCCTATCGTGGGAGATCATGAGACCAAACGAGCATTACTAGAGCAACAATTGGAAACAGATGCTGATATTGATACAGAACGAGTTGAGGTGGTATTTTTAAACCTATATACTTAAGAACACACCATTCTTGTTATGTTTATTGCTAACTAGTCATGTGCATTGATTTTCTAACACATGAAGCCCGCCTAAATTATTTTATTCAATAAATTTAGATTATCATTGAAATAATATGATTGTTGTAGTCATTTTTACACACTAGTTATACAAAGGTTTTTTTTTTTGTTTTTTTTTCATAGATATCAAGATGGGTTTGTGTATTGACTTTTTCATTTGTCCTGTTTTAATCATTGTATTACTTTCTTGTAGATTTGAGTAATTAATAGATGGGTTTGTGTATTGTTTGGGTCATTTTGTAATTGGTGAGTTTAATATTGTTATACAATTTTAAAAATTTGATATGAATTTAACTTTTTACATATAAATTTTATCCTTTTCATGGAGAAATTACTATTTTGACAACCGTTTTTTTTGGGCATATAAATGACCCAAGCAGGAAACAAAATAATCTTTCTCATGGGTTTTATGTACAAAGAAGTACAATTACTGAAACGTGACGTCTGAAAATGTGCTCTACGATTTTATGCACTAAAAACCCTTTATAAGATTCTTCAAAACCTTGACAAATAATGTTTCCGGTCAATCCCATTTTGAACTATGACTCAACCCGCACAACCCCCTTGCTACCTCTAGAAAGAAGTTTTCAACCACTCTTCGTAAACATATTCTCTATCTTAAAGTATTTTGTGTTTCTTTCAAATTTGTAATATTCTGTTTTGTTCTCCATGATCTTATCAGTCGCGGTCGCTTTATGTCAAGAATCTGAATTTCAAAACAACCGACGAGAGTTTGAAGAAACATTTCGAGCACGTAAAGGAAGGAAAACTACGAAGTGTCAGGGTATATTTTCGGGCCTTTATATTCTTGCGTTGAATAATCTGCTCTATATTGCTTATTTTTCTGTCCTTTTGCAGATACAAAAGCACTTAAAAAATGGAAAAAACGTCTCAACGGGTTATGGATTTTTGGAGTTTGATTCTGTGGATACTGCCACACATGTTTGCAGAGATTTGCAGGTATGGTGTATCATGTTGTTTTCAGATTGAACCGACATGATGTTAACATGCTTTCTTCACAGGGTACCATTTTGGACGGGCATGCTCTCATGTTACAGTTATGCCATGCTAAGAATAATGAAAGAGTAAAAGACAAGGTTGGTGAGGATCAAAGTTCAACAAAGTTAATTGTGAGAAATGTCGCTTTTGAGGCCACAGAGAAAGAGTTGCGCCAACTTTTTAGTCCTTTTGGTCAGGTAAAATTCTTATTAATCTTTATATTCTTGAGCCGGGGATCTCTCTCATATTTCATAGAAGAGAGGTCATGTTTATCTTTATCTCACACTTCCCATATCCTACTATTTGAGTTGGATTTTGTTGAGTATGTTGTTTGTCTATTTTGATGGTTTTATAACCTCTTCTAATAAATCTGAAAATTCAAGATTCCACCATAAAAACTCTAAATTCAGATGTTTTTTAATTAAATCTAAATGTTTTGTTGTGCTCTGATATAACAAAATACTATCTTGATGTTTTAAATGGTTTGTGTTAAAAAAAACACACGATAAGAATTTTGTTAGATAGTATTTGAAAACAATTCTATGCAATTTCAGGTAAAGAGATTAAGGCTTCCATCAAGACTCGGGAAGCATAGAGGATTTGCCTTTGTCGAGTATGTAACCAAACAAGAGACGAAAAATGCCCTTCAAGCTCTATCAAACACACATTTATACGGGCGTCATCTGGTATGCTTTCGTTATAAATATTTCGTATCCACTTTACCGGAATTGCTTCATTTTATATTCACGTCTATACTATTTCTAAATTTATAATACATTTGAGGATGACAAACTTGTCTTTTACTTAAAAAAAATTAAGAGTTTAAGGGGTATAATAATATTTTAAACAAGGAATTGAAATTGTCTTTTAATGGAAAACGAAAACTTAAAACAATTTATTTAACGATAGTCTAATTTTAATGATTTATATAATTAACGTAAAAAATGAGTCATATACAAACATTGTCTTTCAAATACAGAAACATATGACGTGTTATAAATTGTCTCCGTCGCAGCATTGCACGAGTTTTCTACTAGTCATAATAATATTGTTTTATCATACTTAACACAGATTTTATAAAAAGATCATAACGTAACTGGACTAATTTTTTTCAGCCAAATTTCACCCGATTTTTATAGCACATTGACCCAAATCTCGTGCCTATGCGTGTGACTAACAAAATATATTTACAGGTTTTGGAGAGAGCAAAGGAAGGAGAGAGTTTAGAAGAATTACGGGCTCGAACTGCTGCTCAGTTTGTTGATGAGAGCACTGGTTTTCAAAACCCTACTAAGTTATCTCTAAAGAGGAAACAACTTGATATCTAGGATTAACAGGCGAGAAAGTAAGTTTTGCAGGATGCTACATATCGAAAATTATCTCTAATTTTGCATACTTTCCTTGTAACGGGGTTAAAAATCAAGCCAAATGATACAGAATTTCTAAGTTTATACGTAATTTCGTTTAATAACAACATATCGCGTCATTAGAATGAATTCTAGTTTAAATAGTTGGTCTATAACAAGCTATATTGCTATGTGATTTTTTTTATTGGTTTTATGATTTTGGTGTGATTATCCAAAATTGGATTGGATCTTTCATGAAAATATATTATGTTTGCTAGCAACATCTTGTGTTTTTATATCATAATGACGAGTCCCTCATAATTTTCAAACTTGTTTGAATCTTTTATGGTAAATATGAAAAATTATGAATCATTCTTCCTGATTTCACCATGTGACAACCGAGGTCGGATTTTTTAGATATAAAATTGTAATAATCAATATCTATAACCTATAATAATTAAATAAATCAAAGGGTAATGGTTAAGAGAGATAAAGTTGTAATAATTGAAATCTTTAATAATGATAATGAATAGATCAATCATCATAGGGTATATAGTTAAAGATATTATCAGTAATAGAGCATTGAAGGCGGTGATGAAGTTTGAATAAAAATCCAGACACGTCAAGTTGCTGGGCCGTAAACCGAATAAGTCAAATTCAATACATATAAATATTTTAAGGAAAAAATTATGAAAATGTACGCTACTGGACGAAAAAACCTCAGGAGTCATCGCCCCCTAGGACCCTTAAGCTTTGCTAATGATGAAGGACCCGGTTAAAAAGAAAATAAAAAAGAAAAGAGAAGTTAATAACCTTGTAAAAAGTGACGAGGATATAAATAAAAGATGATGATATTGGTTGTATAAAGCTTATTATTCCGAAAAGAAACAAAAAGGTTTTGGATCGGGTGGCCTAAGACCTGTTTGTCACACATGGACCTATGTGACCTAATTTATTCCAAAGGAATCGGGATTATGAACCCTTAATCTAGATGTGTATAAAGAAAACGGCTACCCTAGTCGTATCTAAACCCAAACCGATAACCAACATCGTATAAACCAATTACAAACCGATAAAAATCATAGGTTATGAATCAGTTTGAGATTTCACATCGAAGAATCCATAAAAAAACAAGTTTTTAATTAACCTATTCTATTATTAAGAAAGGATTTAATTGATTGAAATACACAATAAAGAAAGCGTATAAAAAAGATATATTTAAAAAGGATAAAATTGTTACAACCTAGCAAATTTTTTAAAAGATTATATACGTGATATTTTAAAGTTTTGCTAGATACACATGATATTTATCCAGTATATCGGGCATATATATCAAATTCATCCTTTTTACTCCCCTTAAAAATATACTCTTTTACAAATCGGTTTCTTAACCGATTTGAATTTTAGTGTTCCACGAACCAGAACCCTTCAAAAAAGAAAAAACCCTAAACCTCTTCAATCGGACCTCATAAACCCACAAAATTATCGATCGTTTCACAGTCGAACGACCCTAGGGAGGCCGGCGATCCACACCGCAACAATCTCTGCGCCGCCGCTTCGACGAGGTATCATGTTTTATTCTGGTTATTTGTTTACGTACGTTTCTTGATGTTTACTTTTGTGTTTTGAAATTCCATAAATGTCACAAATTGGCTGTTGATTATTTTGCAAATGAATGCTCAGATGGCGTTTAGAGGAAGGGGGCGTGGGCGAGGTTTTGCTCAAGGTGGTTTTGCAAAAGAAGAAAAATATGAAGTGTTTCCTGTAAGTGAAGTTTTGAACTTTTGATTATGTTTTTTGTCTAATATTTGCATTATTTTTTTATTTTGATGTTTTTGCAAGGTTTCCTGTTTGATGTGTGAAGTTTATGTTTGTTATAATTGCTGCATTGCTGTAAAAATCTGAATTAGTCGGCGATAAGGCGATTAATCGGTAATATGTAGCAATATGTAGCCTGCCGTCTAGTGATTTTTTTTTTTGATTTTTCCCGATTAATCATTATTGCATATCCTGATTAATCCCTAGGCTCTATGTTTTAAAAACCGGTTAAACCGGCGACCGGGGGCTAGACCGGTTCAGTTAAGAGCGGTTCTAGTTCCGAGCTAAAATGCGAATCGGTGGTTTTTACGGTAGAATCGGCGGTTGAACCGGACCCGGACCCACATTGAACTGTTTTTTTTTTTAAATTAAGCTAAAAAAAGGTAGTGTTTTTTTTTATTTGATAAATATAGCTTGATTAGAACTTGTATTTATGTTATTTTGGATAATTGTAATTGGTTTTAGACTTTATTGAAGTTTTTCTCACATTTGTCATGGTTAAAAGTTTATAAAATGTGAAGTTTTGATTATGTTTTTTTCTCTAATTTTTTGCATTATTTTCTTATTTAGATGTTTTTGCAAGGTTTCCCTTTTGATGTGTGAAGTTTATGTTTGTTATAATTGCTGCATTGTTGTAAAAATCCGAATTAGTCGGCGAATAATCGGCGCCTAGATGCTAATCTGTAGTCTGCATTCTTGCGATTTTTTTTTCGAGTTTTCCCGATTAATCACTATTGCACATCCTGATTAATCCCTAGGCTTCATGTTTTAAAAACCGGTTAGACCCGAACGGTTCAACCGGTTAAACTGGTGACCGGGGACTAGACCGGTTCGGTTAAGAGCGGTTTTATCTAGTTCCGAGCTAAAATGCGAACCGGCGGTTTTTATGGTTGAACCGGACCCGGACCCACATTGAACCGTTTTTCTTAATTAAGCTATAAAAAGGTAGGGTTTTTTTTTCTTTGATAAATATAGCTTGATTAGAACTTGTATTTATGTTATTTTGGGTAATTGTAATTGGTTTTAGACTTTATTAAAGTTTTTTTGACATTTGTCATGGTTAAAAGTTTATAAAATGTGAAGTTTTGATTATGTATTTTTTTCTCTAATATTTGCGTCATTTTCTTACTTTGATGTTTTTGCAAGGTTTCCCTTTTGATGTGTGAAGTTTATGTTTGTTATAATTGCTGCATTGTTGTAAAAAAACGAATTAGTCTGCGATTAATCGGCGCCTAGGCGCGCGAAACAGTGTGAATTACAACTATATTTTTAATATAAACAAATATTAATGATACAAAGGGAATAAAAAGTAAGCACCAAAAGGACCAAAATATCTTCAATGGAGTTGACCTTGGTGCACCAAGATACACAATTTTTTTTTTTTGTCATTTTGGAAAGAGGTTGTTGTGATTCTTTTGAGAAAAAAATGATTACCTAGTTTTTAACAACCTAAATTACTAATTAACTAGGTACTAAATGAATTCTAACGTGACACCATACGCACTTGGATACTTGTTTAAACCATAAAAGCATCAGAAAAGAAGTACTCTGTTGGTCCGAGATTTTGTGGTCACCATCGTTATCACCACCATCAAAGAACTAAATTTTTTTTTCCAGTTAGATGTATGTTCTTTTATACTTGGTATTTTATATTGAAAAGATATATTTCTGGTTGCAGGAAATCAAAGAATACCCTGATATTGATATTAAACAAAAAGAAGAATACAGGAAATTAATATCATGGGGTAATGATTTGCAAAAGTTTTGGGTTTCATCTCCTTATCATTTAGAGGCTTTGGGTCAAGATTCTGAAAGTAAGCATTCCATCTACTTAACTGTTTTTCCTCTCAAAACGACTTATTTGTAAGGTTTGACATTTAGTTAATCTTGAAATGTTTACAGAGAAGATTATGCTGTTTCTATTTTAGTACATTTTAGGACTCTACTTAGAATTTTTCCTTTTTATTTACAAGTCTGCAAGAAATACATTTTTAACTTGTCCACAGAAAATTAATAGAGATGGTTATTTTATTTTGAATACTTATAATCTTTTATTAAATAGTATTTGTGTTCATTTAGTTGCAAGTTTGCATTTCGTCCAGAAATAGATAATGTTTCATCAGTGACCCAAAATGTATCGAAAATGCATAGAACCTCATAAGTCGTTTTATTTTAGAAGCTAGATCATCATGGTAATAATATTATTTTTTAAGATCATATTGAAACATCACTTATTAAATTCAAGAAAAGACAAGGTGTTTCGTTTCACCCATTCTATAAAATTACCCTTTTGCACATTTTGCTACCTCTAGTATTTTTACACTAAAATTGTGGTGGCAGGAAATGGAGGTATAAGAAAGCCTCCACTTTCAGACTATATGAAGATGACTGATGATTATGTTCCTGCAGAACTAGGTAAAACATTGGCGTTAGAAGTTCCTTTTATATATCATGGCTAATTAAAATTTATGATTATTTTGTCACATTTTTAGGGTTGTCCATGGTCAGTTTAGTTGGTATTGATGAAAATTCTAGGCCAAACCGCTAACTAAGGCTTCAGGGAACAACAAAACCAACCCGACCGGGTTGGGTGGGCCGGTTTTACCGGTTTGGAGGTTTAACGGGTTGGTTTTAGCGGTTTGATCACTTGAACTGAATTTTTTTCTTTTTTCAAAATCATTTGCTTATATTGGAAATTTAAAAGTGATAAAGATGGTTCATGATTATAATACATATAGATAACTACATATTTCAAAAATGGTTAAATGGCCAGTTCAGTTTATATGTTTCACGTTTCAGACCGTACCTAACAATTAAACCCGCTAAACTGGAAAAACTGGACCGTGAACCGGACCGTTTGGATCTCAAACTGGCCTTGTGAACAACCCTATATTTTTTACATTGGCCCCTCTGAGATACCTGTTTTTTTTCTTTTCTTTCTCCCTCTCAAACAGTTGCAAAGAATGTGAAGCGCAGCAATAAGAAGGTCCGATGGGATCCTCAGTCAGGTTTGATAAATATTTGTAAATTGTGAATTAAACACAAAGTGATAAGACAAAATTTCCCTTCTAATCTTGTATTCTAGTCACATCTTGGACAATAATATGTTTTTGTGCAGACTTACAGAGACTTGATGTCTTTGAGAAGCTAGATCAAGGGCCCCAGGTAACTTTCTTAACTTTCTTATTTTAAACAATGCATATAAAGTCGGGCTGCAACCAGTGGCGGATCGAGGAACCTTTTCCACCGGGGTCGGCTTTCTTACTGTCGGGATGTATCTTAACTTGATGCTCAAATTTTAGGTTTGGGTCGGGTCGGATCACATAAATAATGATAAATTACCGTTGCAACCAGTAAAACTAAGAGCTTGAATGAGCTTTTCGTATGTCATTACAACCACGAAAAGTTTATACCTGGTTCAATAACCATTTAAAAAGAATAACGAAAGTACCAAGTTAAATTTAGTACTTTTTTTCTTCTTTTCGTTTTGGTTTTTAAATACAACATGTATGAATTGTCTTTTCTAAGTGAGTTTAAAGATCTCAGGATCGATTGAAAAACTGTGATACACATTACATGTAAATATAAAAAAAAAAGTGGGGTCGGTTGACCCCACGTCTTATATAGTAGGTCCGGCCCTGGCTGCAACATGTTTATTTTTTCATTCATATGTTTTTTTTTTTAACTTAGAAAAAACTATGCTGTTATCTCACTCAATATATCATAGGGTCAAGATGATGGTGAAAAGGAAAAGAAAGAAGATGAAGATGATGATGAGGATAATGAAAATATCGAAGAAGAAGAAGAGGACAGTGGTGATGATTATGATCAGGTATATCTAATCTTTCATCTATAATGAATAAACAGAAAACAAATAGACGTGCCCACTCATAATGTAGGGTCGTAGAGGGTGAGATGAGGGCAAACTTTTGGCTCCCTTCACCAATAAAGAATAACTTCAATTTTTATTCTTGTTGATGAAGATAATGAAATAAAGAGAATGTATATTTGGTATACACAATAATACACATGTGTGTATAGCATGGGTTCAGTGCAAAATAAGTATTTTTTATGTCCGGTCAAAACATTCCTAGTTGGGCTGCTCACCAACACATTTTCTTCTAATTTCTTTCTGAACTTTGTAAATAGTCAAATGTTTGAAGAAATGGTGAAACCTTGAAATCGTTGAGCAATAATCGATTTTATTAAGAAATGGTAAAAAAAACCAATTTCACCATTTCCTTACATTGAAATTGTTTCTTTTATTTTATTTTATTAAAGGTTTTATAAATACACTTAGGATCCTATGAGGATGTCCAGTCAGCTAAAAACTAATGTTGTTAGTGTTTAGTTAACGGCGGATCAATATAGGCCAATATATAATTGGGATTATTGTGGGGAAAATTAAAACCGAGATTATTATCGGCCAATATGTGATAACTGGGATTAATAGGGCTAGTTTTTCTAATAATAATAATACATGTTATTAATAACACGATTTAGGCGTAGTAAGCATCCGTATCATGCTAGGTGATTTTTACCCATTTGAAATGTTTCACTTTTAGGTTTTTTATTTAATATGTTTTGACCCATTAACCCACTTGCATATCATCCTAGTTCCTTATTTTATGCTGTCTTAAGACCCCCTTCAATCAAATAAAACTGCACATATGTATATATTTATTTTGAATTCATCTATGCTGCAGAACCCTGATTTTGACGATGATGAAGATGACTTCAACATGAATGATGATCTCGGTGGTGGTATGCACTATATAAAATCATTCCATTAATCTACATCTGGTCTCTGTCTAATTATCCATTAATTTGTTTATATCTTGTTGCAGATGAGGGTTTTTACTAGCAGGTTCTTACTCATCAAGACTTAATTCAGTAACCAGCCACTTATCGGTACATATCTTGATCTGCATATGAGTTTACTAGTTACTGAGTACTGGTTTTATAAGGTTTAGTGGTCATTGTAGGGGATACTTTTTTGTTGGAAACATTTGTTTCTCTATTTAAATTTGATGATTATTTTGTTTGGAAATTTAATATGAAGCTATACTTTGTTAGTCATTAGACATAAAGGCGGCGCCATAAAAAAAAGGAATCCGCTTGGTTTAAGAAAGTCCACTTGGGTCGAGTGAGGCGCCCCAAGGTGATGAGCCTTGCGCTTTGGACGCATGAGATGAGGCGCATATATGTAAGGCTTGACATTTCAGTGATTCTGATGGAAACCTATCATAAGTTTAAAGAGTATTATTTCAAGTCATTCCTACCCTTTGGGTAAACCTTATCTTTACTTGTGGATAGGGTTGTAAACGAACCGAAATTTCAGCGAAATGTTCGTGAACCGTTCGGGCGTGAGTTCGTTACTAAATGGACGAATAGGGCTGTAAATGAACCGAATGAACACGAACGAGACATGTTTGTGTTTGTTTTTAACATGTTATCGGATAATCGAACGAACACGAGCAAATAACCGAACAAGATATTCATTTGTGTCTGTTTGTTAACCAAAGAGCTTTGTTCGTGTTTGTTTGTGAATTTTTTTACATTTCTGGTCAAACGAACCGGACGAACCAAACGAACCGGACGAACTAAACCAAACGTAGTCACAAACGAACCAAATGAACCAAACAAACCAAACGAACATAAATGAACCAAACAAACAAACACATATATTTAAGTTAAATTAAACCCTAATTTACTAAAAGGAAATTAGAGATATACGATAGAAAATAGTTTTAAAACTAAAATGAAATTAAAGAATATCTAAAAGGAGATTGGAGGATTGGTGCCGTATCTTGTTTATTAAGTGTAAAATGAAAATTATAAATATTTAAAAAAAATATATTATTAAAATTAGTAATTGTAACAAACACAAACACAAACGAACAATACGAACAAATACAGACGAACGTTCACAAACACAATTGAACGAACGAGGACTCTTTTCTTTTTCGTTTGTTAAGCTAAATAACAAAAGCTTTTGTTTGTACTCGTCCATAGGGCTGTAAACGAACCGAAATTTCAGCGAAATATTCGTGAACCGTTCGGACGGGAGTTCATTTGTGTTAGTTCATTTACTAAATGGACGAACACAAACAATTTTTTTTGTTCGTTTAGCTTAACAAACAAATATGAAAAGTGTCATCGTTCGTTCAATTGTGTTCGTGAACGTTCGTTTGTGTTTGTCCGTATTGTTTGTTTGTGTTTGTTTGTTAACATTGCTACTTTTAATAATATATATTTTTAAATATTTATAATTTACATTTTAACTTAACATACGACTCCAATCCTCAAACCTGTTTTAGATATTCTCTAATTTCCTTTTAGTTTTAAAATTATTTATGACTATCGCATATCTCTAATTTTCTTTTACTAAATTAGGGTTCAATTGAACTTGCGAATATGTGTTTGTTTGTTTGGTTCATTTATGTTCGTTTGGTTTTTTTTTGTGACTGTGTTTGGTTTGGTTTGTTTGGTTCGTTTGTGACTGTGTTTGATTTGATTTGTACGATTCGTTTGGTTCATTTGACCAAAAAGTTTTAAAAAAATTAACAAACAAGCACAAACAAACACGAACAAAGCTCTTTGGTTAACAAACAAACACAAACAAAAAATCTTGTTCGGTTATTTGTTCTTGTTCGTTCGATTGTCCGAAACATGTTAACAAACAAACACAAACATGTTTCGTTCGTGTTCGTTTACAGCCCTATCCAATAATGATGGAGATTAGGTCTGGCAGTGGTGGTAGCTGATAAATGTATGAGAGATAGAAAGGGATACCATACTTTTTTGAAATATACATCTTAACTACTTTTTTTAGAACAATAAATTCATACACTCACTATACCTACTTTTAAACCCATATTCCAAACTTACCACGAGACTAAAATCATTTTTCTTAACAACAAATTTTTCATCAATACATCAACCTTACATTTATAATAATTTGAACTATCATCATTTTCATCGGGACTCCACACCATACTACTAGACTACAAGGTCTTACATAAACACAAAATTAAAATAACCTTAATCATTTTAAAAACAAAAACATGGCCTTAGGCTATTCGTAGTGGACCACGCTATGACGCCCATAGCATTTCATTTTGGGGATTTTTGAGGAGAGAATGTTTGATGTAGGTAGCGCCAGAGGGGGGGAGATGGGGTTGATGACGCCCAGGGGGTGGTATTGGGGCGTTAATGGTGCCTGATGGTGATGGTGACGCCTAAATAAAACCCACTATAAATAGCCTTATAGTCTAGTGGTATGGTGACTGTCAATCTATAAAAATCATAAAAATAACGAGTGTTCAAATCTTTGCAAGTGTAAAGTTTATGGTATTTGGTGAAAAATTTACCGTTAAAAAGAAGAACTTATAAGAAAATATATAATTTCTTAATGATTTTTTATAAAATAAAAAAAAAAACATTTTGTTGTAAAAGAATTTTGCTCAGATTTAACTTTGGGAATTTGAAAATGGATCGATGGACATAATAAGAGGAGATAGTTGCAACAGAGATATACCCTCCCGCGATTGCAGGTTTACTCTTTGTTTCCATCATCATCTTCATCTTCATCATCTCTCTCTCTATCTCTCACCCTTAATCAATCAATAAATCAATCAATCAGTTAATTCTACTTCGTGGAACAAACAAATCGACGGATTTAACATTGTTTCGCTTCAATTTTCGAGTTCTAGGGTTTCGATTCGCAGATTTTGGAGCTTCTTGCGGTGATCTTCAACCTACGTTTCTGCCGCTGCAGATCTGAGTTCCAACGATTCGGTTCGATTCGAATTCGGTTATAAGATGTTTTGGCGTATGACCGGGCTGTCCACTACGTCTCCGGTAAATCTCAGATTGTTGTTTTTGTTTATTTTTGTTGAAATTGGTTAGATGCTTTATGATATTGTTAGATCCTAGGGTTAGTTGAGGCTATTTAAGCTAATCATAAGTTTGTTACTTGATTGGTATATTTGTTTGATAAGAAATGAAAGAAGATGATGTGAATTTGATGATACTTCAACGAAATGCAGTGTGCTAGAGGTTTTGTTGTTTTTGAGAGACCTAGATGGCAGATGTTTTGAATTGAGTGTCCTTGGGGGTTTGGGGTTTTCTTCCTTCTGATTTGCATGTGTAGATAGGAATCAAATCGGTCTGTGTAGACGGCAAATGGATTGTTTTGTAGTTTAGAAGTGTGACTATTGACAGTTATTAAGTGGCAGATGGTGTAATGGTTAGCAAAGGACAACAGTTCATGTCATAGCTAGTCATAACTAATTCTGGACCTGTTGTGGTTTTTTATTATTAAAATATGTCCATCAACACATCATGTGTGGCTATACTTGATTGATTAACTTTCTACTGCAATATATGTATAAGTGAAAACGATAAAGAACTATATATCGTATGCCCTATAACTGAAAATACTTGGTTGTCAGTATTTCATAACGGTATTTGTAAAGCCATGACCGTAACTGAGATCAAAAACATGTTTTTTATAGTGTTTTATAAACCCATGTAAATTCATGTTTCATAAAAGCTAAAAATAGTTGTTGCACATGGCCCTTAGGTAAACCACTTATCAACATGCATGTACCACACTACTACCACATAAATAGCAGCATCGACCGCCCTTTGCAGTTATGGTACACCATACACCCTTTTCAGCACAAATAGAAGACATTGAGTCAACAATAAGCAGTAGCATTATTTGTCTGTATATCACATTTCTTAGGTAACATAGTTCATTGGCAATTTCACACCAGATTAGTTCTTTTGTTTTATTCTTTATCATCAGCAAAATGGTTTGATCCAGTTAATCTCATAGGCAATGAGAAAGCTTTATGTGTCCTTTAATACTAGATTAGTTCCTTTGTTTCTCACTTTCTTTCATCTACTTCTCTTGTTCTTCCAAATTTATTGTTGGGCCTTGCTTCTTAAGTTCTCAGAATATATTTTTCGCTTATATTTCTCAACAATGTTTTTTCCTATCCTTGAAACACACAACTCGCTTGACTGACTTTTTCCTAAAGCTCTTAAAAGCAACTGTACTTTCTCTTCTGTCACATCAATTCCCCTTCTTTTCTTCCTGGTTTAGTTTTTATTATTCTTTCCTGCAATTTAGAGCTAGATCTGAGGTTGAATCTCATTACCTATGTTTTCATTTACTCTGACTAGTCTTCTTGCGGTTCCTGTTGACATGTGATCCAGCCTATATACGAATTTCATGAACTCCTCTTGTTCATATCTATTTTCTCTTACACTTGTGTCGCCCTAGTTTTCTGTTGTCACTGACTCCAGGACCAGCTTCTACATACTCATTACTCCTTGTTGCAAGTGCAGCTTCATCCCGATCTTATCATTTCACTACTTTTATGTTTGTTGTACATACATTGCCTCTCAAAACCGTTTACATATCATTATCTGTATGCTCTACCGAATTTGTATCAGTCAACAAGAAAGGTATAGTGACTCTTTTCAATGTTCAGTTTTTGAGTCAAGTGCTAACCATTCCCTATATGGAGGTCAATTTCAATGGTTTTTGCAGACAAATATTTTGAAGCATATCTGCTAAAGTGTGGTAAGTTGGGTTGTTAGAACGAAGTGAGATGGAAAGTAGGCAAACAAACAATGAATTCAATTGGATTTTGTTATCAAACGAGGTCCATTTAAGGTTCTGTTTCAGTTATAATGCACAAACAACCAATTTTTGTAGGTTCGGTGGAGTCTATCGTGTCACTATCTCTGGACTTGTTGTAGATGATACATCTTATACCGAGATAGGTCATAGAAAGTACTTGCCTAGTCATCGGGTGGGATTGAAGAGTTGGAACCTGTTTTAAGAGGATAAGCTGGTGATCTTTTTAGTATGCTTATTTTGGCTCAGTGCCTAGGGTGCAGGGGACGGATGGGTGAATGGTTCAGTGGACAATAGTAGTGTTTTGGCTTTGTTGTTTATGAGAAATGGTGATGGTGCATATATATTTCATCTATTTTTTTTTTTTTGCTCTTGATGATATTGATCTTAGCATGATGAGGTTTTTTTTTAATTTTTTTTTGGAAAGGTAAACCAGGATGTGATTGCCATATTATGTTCCTGGTAAATTAGGATGTGATTGCCATATTATGTTCGTGGTAAACTAGGATGTGATTGCTATATTATGTTCCTGGTAAACTAGGATGTGATTGCCATATTATGTTCCTTGTGACCCAAATCATTATTAATCAATTATACATTTAGATGCCATTCACTTTGTTTGAATAGTCTCAAGAGTAGTACTTTCATAATTCCAGGTGGAGACAATTTTGGACAAGGAAAATTTTACTTTAGAGGAGCTTCTAGACGAGGATGAAATAATACAAGAATGCAAAGCTCTTAATAACCGGCTTATCAATTTGTAAGTCCCGTCACTCACTCACTCAAGCAAATTTTGACATCATGGTATATCATCTAGTATCTAGTGTTTCCTTGTACATATGGCACTTATATAATGGTTCATACACCCAGATGTAACATTAGTTGCTCCAGTCTTCATGTCTTGTTTAAGCTATCATTATCTATCTATGTTACATGGCAGACAGCTTGCTGTTTTTGCAAATCGTGGGCAAGATTTGACTTTTCATTTAATTAAATGATATTTGAAATTTGAATAGAGTTTTATGTATGCATATTAGCTCTTGGTGCTGAAAATGCAATGATTGCTATTTAATGTAATATTCAAATCCAAATTATTGTAATTGTGCTGCACAGTCATAATTAGACGTAGTATAAACAGATGTATTTCTACACTCTGGTGGATATGAACAGATAATACGAGACATATACTTTTTAAACATTAATTCGTAAGTTTTTAAAGGATTGTTTAGGTGGTGCTCTCTTATTTTTCAATGATGAGGGGAGAACCTCTTTGAGACCTGCATAATGGTAGATATTGTTCATGGTATTCTTGTGGTAGTCAAAAACTGAATTTTAGTGCAATCTGCTTATCTTATCAAATCATCAACCATATATCAAGTTTCTAGCATGTAAAATGTACTATCTGTCAATTGCAGTTTGAGGGAAAGGACTCAAGTTGAACAACTTGTTCGGTACATAGTGGAAGAATCTCCTGAAGATGCTGAAAAGGGGAGAACATTTAAGTAGGTTTTTGTGGACCATCAAGTAAAATAAGTGACTTCAGATGCTTTCATCTTAGCAGACTGTGATGTCCATCTAGTCTTGTATTTCTGTGCTTATAACCATTAACACTTGGATAACAATTATTATGTTCCAGGTTTCCTTTTATTGCTTGTGAGATCTTTACTTGTGAAGTTGATATCATTCTCAAAGCCTTGGTGGAGGATGAGGAGGTATAGAACACTTGTTCTTTCTGTTTTCCTTTAAGTTTTTGTGTTGAATATTAGAAGTGTGAAATAAATTGTTCATATATGTTGTTGTAGTTGATGAACCTGCTGTTCTCCTTCCTAGAACCAGAACACCCACATAGTACTCTACTGGCTGGCTATTTCAGTAAAGTAAGTTCTTCCAGTTGTCATTTTGATATTTCTCGTGGTATATTAATCTGTTATCTCGGCAGAGGTCTATACTTTTAATCTTCCCTTTTAATATATGCATTATTTTTAACAGTTGCTTGTTTGGATAGCTTATGTTGTGTTTTTTATACAGGTTGTTGTCTGCCTGCTGTTGCGAAAGACAGTTCCCCTAATGAACTATATTCAAGTAAGTTGCCATTTAGTTTGCATTTCAAGCCCTATATCAGTGTATACTTTTTTTTTATTGAATAGTTTCTGTCCACTAAATACAGTTTATGATTTTGTGGCCAGGCTCATCAGGATATTATCAAAAAGCTGGTAGACTTGATAGGAATTACATCCATCATGGAGGTTAATTTTCTAATGTTACTATCTTTTACCACCGTTTCTGCATCCCATCTAATTCTTATTCTTGTACAGGTTCTTATTCGTCTAATCGGTGCTGATGAACACCTTTACACTAGCTATTTAGATTCAATGCAGTGGCTAGAAGATACAGATGTCTTGGAGATGATTGTCGATAAATTTAGTTCCACGGTAATATCAGTTATTATCTAATGAATAGGTGCTAACAGCAACTCTGCTTCTGCTCTATTGTTTGACAATAGACATATATAAGAAACTTATTATATGATCCGAAATTTTCTTGTGCTTGGTTTTTAATATATTATAAATTTAGAATCCCCCAAATAAGTTATCAAGTCATTTTAAAGTATCATACCAACTATGAAATGTAACCAGAGATCATATTTTATGGATCTCTAGCTTGCTAAGAATATAATCTAATGATAACACATTGACCAACCCTCGAGCTGGAATGAAAAGAACAAAAAATAGAGAAGTGATGGTTACTTTTCAAATGCTCATAATATTGTATGGATACTTGCACAACATGATATTGATATTTCTTTTCAAGGTGTAAGAAGAACGGAAAATATGTGTTATCTATTAGAATAATGGGGGATCTTCTATATATAGAAGTATGAAACCAAACTCTAGAGGATCTGTGTTGGGCCCATGTGCCATGAGCTAATAAACCTAATAAATAATATATACAATGAACACAAGGTAATTAGGATACTACAGAAGACTTTGTAAAAATTATGTTCAAGAAGGTTTATTGGTTGAAACTTGAAACACACTTTAAGGCAAAGGCTATAATATATGTGGCCTCGATAATTCAAAATTTTGGTCAACGACTCAACGGTCGATGTCAAAGGCAGTTTTGTGACTTTGAAATCTTTCTAAATCAAAATGATAGTATTGTCTCCTTGTACAGTAGGCAACTTTGTGATTCATGTTGAAACCATGTATTCCCCATTGTCTATATGTTAGTGAATGTGGCTGTATTTTATTTTTAAATAATTTTTTTATCCTCCTGACAGTTTGTTTTTCTGAACTTATGACTAAATTGTACAACTCAACTGTTGAAGGATTGTCCTGAAGTGCATGCCAATGCAGCAGAAGCACTTTGTGCCATAACTAGATATGCTCCTCCTGGACTAGCTACTAAAATATCCAGCCCAAGGTTAGCATATAATTTTCTAACTTTGAAAAACAGTTTGTAGTGTAAAATCTAGTTTCTTTATATCATTTAATGAACACGTGAACATTATCATTTTCATATTTAATATTTCAGTTTTATAGCAAGATTATTTCGCCATGCTTTGGAGGATTCACGGCCAAAATCAGTTTTGGTTCATTCGTTATCTGTATGCATATCTTTGTTGGATCCTAAGAGGCAAACTTCAGGGACATTCTACATTTACAATCGTCAATCGACACATGGATCTGTAGTAACAGCAAAACCTGAGACAGTGGAAGGCATGTTGGAGAGCCTAGGTATCGTCATGCTGAGTCAGCCTTTGAAACAATAATAAAATTCTATTTTCCTAATTTCTAGTGGCAGCTTTTGTGATTTTTCATTAAGTTTAGATACATCTGCATGGTTTTGTCACGTGTTTAGTACTTTGTTATAAGCTAGTTCTCTGTGAAGCTTCAACTTAGATATTGAGGAATCTGGTATTAAAATGTACAGGAAGCTTGTTAAAGCTCTTGGATGTTTCAGCAGAAGAAAATGTTTTATTTACAACATATGGAAAGTTGCAGCCACCTCTTGGGAAAAATCGCCTAAAGGTTATCTTTGTACTTTAACTTTTGGTAGTACTAGTTACCATTTTATCACTTTGTGATTGATTGTCTAAATCTTGTATAGAAAATTAAGGCAAATGTTGAGAAACACCCTATGAACTTGCATTATATCTGCACGCAAGTCTATGGGCTTTATTTTTTGCATTATTAAGCTCCTTTTAAAAATTCAAGGGAAAGGTACCTTTTGACTTATTTCTAACATATAGGTCCATTTTAGAATGATTAAGTACTTAAACTCTTAAATCTTGGCAATTTGGTCTTTTTGTTGCATGATTAAGCCTTTAACTTGATAAAAGTGCCATTTTCATGCAATAATAAATGATACAAGTATGTAAGAATTAGTCGGTAGTGGCTATTTGATATTGTGGTACCTTTAAGCCATCACTTTTTCTTGATTTTTATCGTTGTAAATGCAGGAAAGTATTTGAAATAATTTATTGATATTGAACAATTTAAAATTTCAGATTATTGAATTCATCTCAGTCCTGATGACTGTTAGTAGTGATACTGCTGAGAAGGAGTTGATCCGGCTTGGTGCCTTGAAACGTATTCTAGAATTATTTTTTGAGTAAGCCTCTCCCCCAGTCTCCATCTAGCCGTATTATTTCCAGCAACAGAAATGTATTAACCCAACTTTATTTTGATGTCATTAGGTATCCATACAATAACTTCATTCATCATCACATTGAACAGATAATAGATTCTTGCCTTGAGAGCAAGAACACATCACTCATTCAGCATATTCTCGAAGCTTGTCATCTTGTCAGGAAAATTCTTGAGGCAGAAAAGAATTGGGCATTGAACTCAGATCCAAAGAATGTAATGTGTCACCTTTCTAAATGTCATGATTATTTTTTATGCATATTCATGATGTTTGGAGAAAATATGTAATCCCATAATTAATCGAATTTCATGAATGTTACAGCCAACACTCCCTGCAGAAGGAAGAGCGCCACCTAGAATAGGAAATGTTGGGCACATGACACGTATAGCAAACAAACTTATTGAACAAGGGGCTAATAATAGCTACATACAATCCTATCTACAGGTTTTCTCATGTCTTAACATTTTGTGTGACTTTTTATTTTTAATAAATATAGTACTTAACATTTTAACACAACATGATTACTTTATGTTTTAAATGATTCTTTTTTTGACAGGGTGATAGTGAATGGGTAGAGTGGCATGCAGATACGCTTACTAAACGCAACACGCTTGAAAATGTCTACCAGTGGGCGTGTGGGTGGGTATTTTACTGTCGGTTTCTGGCGAACTCTTTGGTTTTTTGTCTGATTAAATTAAGTCTTTGGTTAAGAACTGCTTCAGTATCTAACTATCTACCAAATTTGTGTTATAGTTTTATGTATTTGTTCTGAGAATTATAACTTTTTGTTTGCATGTCAATGCATTATTTTACTTATTCTTCTATCCAATGAAATTAATAGGAGACCTACTACACTTCATGATCGTGGTCGAGATAGTGATGAAGACGATTTCCAAGATAGAGACTATGACGTGGCAGCTTTAGCCAATAATTTAAGCCAAGCGTTCCGATATGGTATCTATGAAAATGATGATAATGATGAGGTATACCACAAAACCGTATATTTAACATTTTAATAAAGTATACATATTACAAGTATTAGCCGAGGGTCTCTCTGGGAGCAACCTCTTTATCTTATGGGATAGAGAGGTAAGGTTTGTCTCCATCTCACCCTCCCTAGACCCTACCTTGACTGGGATTTGCTGGGCATGTTTGTTTGTTATATTACAAGTATTGATCAGGGTTTACAACCCCGTTTCACTACCTTTACAACAAAAAAAAGTTTTTTTTTCCTACTTATACAAACTATATTCACATTTACAATATCTTTACAAAAAAAACTCTGATGCATATCCTTTTAAGTCTTTTCACAGATGAACAGCTTATTGTAGGGTTCTTATGTGCGTTCTCTATCTTTTTTCACTGATACATTTTTGTTTAATTTTTATTTTACTTTTTGCTGTGTCAAGGCTCATGGCTCACTGGATAGAGATGACGAGGTACGCTTGTCATCATGTCTTCTTACTTTTAATTGAAAACATTAAAAGGGGCAACTTCATAAATACCCATGAAAACTTGTATAAATATTTACCCAACCAAAAAATTAATATCAAATATACCTATTTAGAATACTTCAAGTTTCGATTACCCATTTCATCAAATACATTTATAACATGGCCATTATATACCCTTTTCTTTTTCCTTACACTCCAGACATGCATATCCTAATGCAAGTTTTTAAAAGAAGGGTATGGATGTCACAAAATTGAGAATATGGCTATTGTTGATATAATGATTTTTTTGTTGGGTATATATATATGATGTTAGAACATTTTTAAAAGGCGGTGTATGAAATTATCTCACAAATAAACATTTCAGCTAAATGTAAGAATATGGGGACTTTTGCAGGATGTCTACTTTGATGATGAATCTGCTGAAGTGGTGATATCCTCACTTCGACTGGGAGACGATCAAGAAAGGTATGCTGTTTATTATAAGTCTTTAAGATAGACGTCTGAACAACTGTAAATAACTATTAACCTTTATTTGTTTCTGTTTCAGCGGGTCGCTTTTCACAAACTCAAACTGGTTTTCTTTCGAGGAAGAGAGGATTAGTCAGGAGCAATCAACCAGTACAGTAGCTACACCTTCGCCCAACACCGACACTATTACGGGCGAAAACGGTGGCGGCGGTGATGACATGGTTACTTCCTATGAAAACGACGAAAACATGGTTGATACCGTAACGTCAGAAGTCCCCGAGTCAAAACAGGACCTAGATGATGCAGCTATCGGGAAGGAAACCGAAGAGTCGATACAAAGCGAGAGTAATAAGCCACCTGAATGGGTTGAATGGAGAGAACAGGTCGAACCAGAACAAGAACCAGAACCATCAGTTATGACCCCCGAGCCTGCTGAGACATCTCAAGTGGTAACCGACAGCCTTCCCAACGGTGATCTTGAAGTTAACCCGACATTTGGTGATGCTCCTGACTTTCCCAACAGCGTGGAGGTTCCTTCGCCAACTTCCTCCTCCACCGACAAACCGGAGCCGGTGGCTGATAGTGGCGGCATAAACAGTGTTGGAGTAAGCCCGCCGGAGTAACGATGGAAACCTGTGGGGTATGGTGGGGTATGGTTTAAAACCGCAATCTGGTGGTAGGACAAGCGAAGATGGTAGACTTTTTCTTGTGTAATTCGGACTAATTATGTACATTATTGATGGGGCATACAGTCGAAAATAGGGATAATGATTCTTTCTGCCTCCTGTTCGTATACCAAATTATCGCTCCGGTGACGTGAAAACTGTTTTTCCTATAGATGGCGGGGTTCTCGTTCGAAGATTCTATTACCAAATGTTTGTTAAAATTTCTTTGTGCTCCCTGTTTAGATTCTTGATGTCTAAAGACTCCTTAATGAAAATCATTATGAAATAAGATAATTTTAATCTATTCTCGTGTTGCAACAAATTTGACCTTGTGGTAAAAGAGAGCTTACTCACTCTGATCTCGAAATGAGACACGTTACGTCCTGGAGTTTTTTTCGATTGAACGGGCTGGATGCGAGCTTAGACTATCTCGTCCCGGCATGTTCACACTAATGCATAGGTCCACACTTTACACTTTTTTATGTTTCACTTATCATAACTTCTCGTGGTCATATGTCACAAGGTTCGGATTGTCGTTACATAAAAAGGTTCTAACATCACGGTTGAGTTTAATCGGAGTTTGTTGACCTCGGTTTTTTAAAAAAAGTTCCTAACTGAAAACCCAAACACTACGATAAGTTAGCAAAAACATGGTACCAAACACACATAAACTAAGACCAATCAAGAATATATGAATTAAAGCCATCCAACTAACTAAGAAACTAACACTTAGGACACTAATGACTCATACAGGATTACCCGCTAAGGGCAGCGAAAAATGAACCTGGCACAACGTATAGTCGAGATTACATCATACAAGACTGAGGGACTGTAGACGATATCCATATCTTAAACCGGGTCTAGTTACAACATGTATGAAACCTTTCAAAATAAAAACCTTTGTTGTACATCAAAGTCATATATGAAGTTACCAATGAGCTCAGGTGGGACGAAACCGAAACAAGTTTCAGGCACCGCCTTTTAGATCTTGTCATCAGAGATTGTGGGAGCATCACCCTCTGAGCCGCCACGCCTCTTCTTCTTTGTTTCACCATGTCTTGATCTCCTTGGCGCCTCGTCTTCACTTTCACTTTCACCGTTTTTTAGAGTACTTTCACCACCAGGTTGGGTCTCATCAAACCTACCACTATCTTGGCCCATGGACTGAGCACCACCGCCACTATATCTATCGTTTCCATTAACGACTGTTTGATCCCTCTTGGCCCGACTGGTATTCTGAGAAGTTTGTAGCTGCTGCTGCTGCTGCTGTGGGAAACCGGGTCGGCCACCTCTTCCCGCCGCACCCATGAATGGGGCCCGTCCAGGCCCAGGACCCATCATCATCCCGAATCCACCTCCTGGAAAGTTTCCATGAGGCCCCGGGCGGCCATGAAACATCATGTTAGAAAAGGGTGGGCGTTGAAAATCACCAGAGAATCTCGGCCCAAATGGACCGAAACCACGGGGGGCCATGTTCATAAGATCGGGGACGGGAAACCCGTCGGGTCCAACTCCACCGTAAGAAAATCCATCAGGGCCCATCATGTTCATGAGAGGGGGGAAACCTCTCATTCCAGGCATAGGGCGAGGCCCCCTTCCCATAGGCATATGAGGTGGCCATAACCCTCTCCCTCTCCCTCTGCCGCCTTGTCCCGCCATGCCAAAACCCTGTTCATTGTCGTCCTCTTCCTCACTCTCTTCTTCTTCCTCCTCTTCGTTGTCCTCAAACGGGACAATATCGGGATTTTCTGTTGCGTTTTCTGGATTTACTCCTTTCACTTTCTCTTCTTCTCGTTTTGATTCTGCCGCAAGTGATATGGCCTATAAAAATAACAAGTAAATAAATTAATATCGTTTTTTTTGCAACGCCACACACACTAATGCAGGTAAACTGGCTCGTAAGTCGAACTAATTTTATTTACGTGTTCTGAACCCTGAATATGAAGTAGATATCCTTTTAGGAACATTAAAAATTTACGAATAAATCATAAAATGTTCTAATAATTTACAAGGATTAAAAAGAATAAGCAAAGGTACCATGAGTTCACTGTCTGGTTCAAGATACAAAAGAGATGCCAATTGTTCACCGATCGAGGGCTCTAGTTCTTGACAATCTCTACTTATCTACAACCACGATGCAAAAATACAAAATAACAATAATAAAAATACATGATAATAAGATGATAAGAACAAGAAGAAAACATAGCAAGAGGCAGCGTACCTTCACGGGTAAATTCTCGTTGTAAGGGTTCCTTAGGTGTCGGGTTTTATGGAAGGACAGTTCACATAGCTGCAAAGTAGATACAATTGACATTTCTTATTCTTTAATTCAGTGGATATTACACAAAATTGGGTTTTGCGATGAATTTGTCTACTTATTTGAGTTTGGTTAACAGATGGTTTTTAAAATCATTTTTATGGATTGCAAAAAGTGTACCTTAAGCCATCTCAGACAGAAATTCCGTCCATAATGTGCAGTCCCGTGTTCAGATTTCCAATTGCCACCACCAACAGAACCGCCAATTTTAGAAGTCATTCTTGCACAGCCCTGTGAAACATCAATAAATTCATATCAAGTAATGATCACCAAACACAACAAAAAAGTTGAATTAAAAAAGACTGTCATATGTCTTGTGTTAATTATGTTTCTAACCCACCTGAAAATGACGGGTCGTGTTGACTGAAAATATTAAAATAACATTTTCAACAGAATCGAAAGCCTCATTTAGTTTAGCCTCGTTGCTTCTTTGGGTGGCCCACACTCCTTGTTGAACAGATAACTCAAGATTCTCACGATTGCAACTTTTTACTATAAAATACCTAGTTTTCCAGATGTAAAAAATCAGCAACAAAAAGTCATATAAATCATAGACTACATCAAACTTTTGTATATTTACTACCTGCATCCACGACATGGAAATTCATAATTATAGTTATAATACATGAACTTGAGTAAATGGATGTTCTAGGAAGAAAGAAGAGCAACATGTTTATTGAAATTATAACAAACGTATTTATCGATGTTATAAAATATTTCATATAACTCAAGCCCTAGAAATATCACAAGACACTAATTTCAACAATAACATATTTATCAATATTAGAATAAAATATTTCATATAATTCAAGCCCTAGAAATATCTCAAGACGCTTTACGTACCTGTACATATAACTCATAAGTATTGGTAGATGTAATATAAAAGCAACCTCATTTATCTTGTGAATTTTATATGGACAAAAAATGAAATAATAATACCATTTTTCATCAACTGACATAGTTCAGTTTTTTTCATTATTATTGAAAATACTACAAGCCGAACGTACTGCAATGTTTCATCCTTAATACGACACAAACGCAACAGAAAAAGAAGATGAGAATGTACATTATCCAATTACAACAATGATAATTGTATTAAATATAAGTATATAACAAACATAATATGATGGAAGTGGAACCTCAAACGTCATCCACGTTTAGGATACAAAAAGTAATTAACAAAACCTAAATAAATCTTAGATCTCCTTAACGCACCTTGATGTTCCTTGAGGCAAGGGTATTGAAGTTTTATTTGTTTGATGCTGTTGACCATTTAACTGTGCTTGGGACTGACCAAACTGGCTAACCTGTTGTTGTGACTGTGTCACCTGTTGCTGCTGACGTGGCGACAAAGGTGGCTGAGGCTGCATTGAAGCAGAATCTGTGGTACTAGGTTTAGTAATGTGATTTGCATCATTGTTACCTTGTGAAAATTGAAAATTTTCAGATTGTTGAGAGTGGTTGGTATTCCGGTTTTGGAAAAACCTATTAGAATTTCCATGATTGTATGAAGTTAATTGCTGAATCTTTTGGAGTACCTCTTCCACTGAAGGAGGGGGTCCCGGGAGCTTTGCATGCCTATACCGACAGTCAAGACCGTTCGGACAAAATCCCAACTTGTACCTGCATTTCAAGATTAAGCATAAAAAACATTCCTTAATGATTGTGTACTAATAAACAGATTGCTTACTCATTGGCAGAAAGAAGTGGGTGTTTATACTAACTTCAAGATCCATGTGTCACTATCATAGCTATGATATGCATCTAAAACTCCAAAATGGAACCATAGAATAAACAGATAGTTCAAACATGGTCACTTAATCCACGCAGCTGACTATAGCTAGCAAATAAAAAAAAGGTAGCCCTCAAGGGGGTGGTGGAGTGGTAGGTGCTTGAGTCTGTCTAGTATAGGTCTCAAACTTCCATTGATATTCTTACTTAACCTCCCTTGAAGGCCACCTGCCAGTGCAAGCTGCGTTTTACCCGGACCTTTTGGTTAGTAAGGTATTGTTGGGCACTCGTTAGTTCTCCGGTAATGGGTTCACACAGTCACCAGTAAAAAAAAACTTACACAGCTAGAGAACTTCAATAACACAATAAAAATGAATTCACTCAATTAGAAATCAAATAAAGAATCAAGGATTATGATCCACATATAGATACTTAAATTGTTCATCTTTTTCACAAACTTCATATGCTTCAAAAAACACAAATACATACAAAATGAATGCTTCAATCCAATATTTTTGGCATTATCTTTCCCTTCTAGCTATTGAGCAATGAGCATTACCTTCAGAAGGTGGAAACCCCCAATTGAAAGTATATTATTATACATCAACTGCTCTAAATTTTGATTTATGGTTTAATTCTTTATGAATATCAAGCTTCAGAAATTTGAGAACTTCTCATACTAGGCCTATTATCAAACTAAGTAACCCAAACAAACATTCATTAGAATCATGCAACAAAACAAAGCATCTAGGTCATCAATTATGCTTGCAGCACCTGCAGCTTACATACATATGTAACAATTATACTATTCTGCTATACATATAACATTGAATACACAGATCAGTTATAAAAGCTAATTATCTAAAATCATCTGGCATATTTTTCTGCAAATAAACCCTAAAAAAATTCATCCAAATCAAATCAGAGACTCCTAGGGTTAGTAATCAAAAACTGAATCAAATATCACCAATAACATATAGAAAGCTGATCAGCTAAATTCTACTGGCACATTTTTCTGCAAATAAACCCTAAAAAAAGATCATCCAAATCAAATCAGAGACTCCTAGGGTTAGTAATAAATAACTGAATCAAATATCACCAATAACATAAACAAATTACGAAAAAATAGAACGAAAATTACATGTTACACTCCTTGATATCTTCATTAGTGTGCTTATAAACACAATCCTGTTCACGGCACTCTCCATACAATCTGAAAAATCGGCAAATAGGCATTCGCGATTTATCGTACTGGTGGAGGAATCCGCAGGCTTCGCCTTTCATACACAAGCTCCGGAGCCAGTGGCGGCATACGGTTTGACGGTAGCTCCTCCGGCCGGCGAAATTGGAGTTTGCGGCGGCGGAAGCGGAGTCGGTGGCGGCGGAGGGCGGGGCGGCGGAGTAGTGGAGGTTTGCGGCGGAAGGCGGTGGTCCGTTGTCGGAGGATTGGTGGATTACGGGGACGGAGGCGGTGGGTTGCGTAGGGGCGGCGTCGAGGCCGCCTTCGAAGTCGAAACTCAGACCTCCTTCACCGTCTTCCATGATCGTTTACAGAATCAGAAAACACAATTCTACTTATTTTATAGAAAATTACCCTTTGATTTAATCATTAAAAATAAAAATAAATTTAGTAAAATTATTAAAAAAAAATTTTTTAGTCAATCATGCTTGATTCTTGAACACTCACTTTATAGAAAAACTAAACCTTACTATTTATTAGTTTTTCCAACGGTATTTTATCTCACTCGTGTTCACTTACACTCACGGAATGCGGTATGGGTGAATGACTCGTGATGTAAGTTGAAGTCACACACTGGAATACCGCCCAAATGTGGGGTAGCTTGTTGTGTGGCTCTGATGGTGTGACAATTCACACGCCATGAGTTGGTGTGTTGGTTACGAATGTGACTGTTGAAGATGAGGAAAACGGTAAAAAAAATCACTGTTGAAGCTCAAACAATTAAAAAATATTCCACACACTCTCAATTTAAACCCATACAACCATAACTCATTTTTTACATTATTTTTTGGTGGTGGTTAAATGAATGAGTTCAAATTCATAGGTTTCAAGTTCAAATCTAGGGACTAAATTTACATTATTTTTTTCATTTATTTTTTCTAATTTATTTCATTTTATAGATTTTTTTATTTTACTTTTTTATTTCCTTAACTTTAATTTAACACATTTGTGTTTACATATAACTAACATATATGAATATTTTATTAAACAATTTGCATCGAATAAAGCTAAAAAATAAATTTATTATAAGCATATTTGTCCACGTGTAATAAGAATAAAATATATTAACTCTACTAAATATGAATAATATAGTTTATTATTATCATTTCCAAGCCTAATAAAAAGAAGGATTTAAAGCATAACTTTTAAAAGCGCCGAAATGCATAAAAATGTTAGTTCGTTTTGAGCCTCCAGATTAATTCAAAACAACACCGATATGTGATATACCCAACGTTAAAGTACTCTAGGTGGAGGACCCAACCCAAGATTAATCCGGATGAGAGTAATACCATGTCTCCTGCGTCAAGCACATCAAAATCATATCAATTTGATACACCAAAGAGTGATTAATGTATAAATGAACCAAGTAGTTTTAGTATTTTCTATAAGCTTGTTGTGACTTATGTTACTCTCCACACATAAACATATTTTACAATACATTTTTCTATCTTTCTACACATATTGAAATCAATACTTTACCTACACAAAATATTACATTTATCCACACATATATTCATGACACGTATCAACAACACCTTTTAGTGACATGCCACGTCACCACTATAGTCCATGCAACTGCCACATCAATTGCCACGCCATCTGCCTCGTCAGCTGAAAACCAAGCAAATCGTCATACATTTAACCACACATAATAACTGGTTTTAGCCACACATATGTGTATGTAAAGCCTTCTAAATATCTAAACCTACACCTACAACCGCAAGTTAACACATAACGTCACTTAATTTATGTGCGGTAAAGACAATTACCAACACATAATAAGTTTTTACCCACACATACTATGTATGAGTAAAGGTCCCTTTTTGTAGTGTTAAATAAGTTTGGACCGAAAACTTAGCAATAATAAAATTTTATAATAGGGACAGTCCAAAATAGAAAGTGCAACGCTTTTGGGATGGGGGAGTATAATTTTATTAACACAAGTTTGACATTCAAAGTTATATGAAAGAGAAGTTATTAAGATAAAGGTCAAGAATTTTCATGATGAAAATTACTTCTCAAAGAAACTGTTCCTCTTCCCACTTTGCCGGCGAACTCATCATCCCAGACTGGACCGGAACAACCTTTTTTTTTTCATGAAAATGCATTTACAATATTTAATTATTTTACAATTGCATCTCATTATAATTTCGTCAAAATCTCAGTTTTAGTTTCTAAGCACCTCCTTGCTCCTTAATATCATAAGAAGTCTTCTGAGTGTAATTTAACTTTTCACGTGATAATTAAGTAATTATTTACTTAATCCATAATCAAAATAATTAATTGATTTTTTGTACTCCTTAGACCAAGAAAAGTTAGATTTTATTTTGTCATGTAATAAAAAAGTAAATAACCTTGAAATACACAAGTTTAAAAAATTAAAGTTAATACCCTTAAAACTAATTTTGTACATCTTCACTTTGTACGTTGTTGCTATCACAAAATCTGAAATTTCATAAACAATGGTGTGTTTTCCTCATGAATATAATAAGAAGGGTGTCGGTCAAAGTGTGTAGATACTCGATCCTTCTCGCCACATCATAACCAGTAGAAACTCTCTATTTCCAAGTAAGAGGTTCACTTCTTTTCTATCCCCAAGAAAACAAGTGTTTGCTTAAAGTTTTTTGTGACATGTACCCGTACACAAAAAGCTTCTCATTACCATCAATATAGTAAGGAAGAAGTGTCACAATATTTTTATGACGTGTTTCCGTTAGAATTTTAATCTCTGTATGGAACTCTTTGATACATTTAGCCCCCCATGTTATCAGGATTCATTCGTTTAACCGCTATCATACGATTATCAAAGCAGCATTTATAAACCACTCTATATCCGCTCCTACCCACCACTTCAGCGATGATAATGTGGTGAGTAGGGGTGGATATGGAGTGGTTTATAAATGTTGCTTTGATAATCGTATGATAACGGTTAAGCGGATGAATTCCGATAACATGGGAGCTAAATGTATCAAACAATTCCATGCAGAGATTAAAATTCTAACGAAAACACGACATAAAAATCTTGTGACACTTCTTGCTTACTATATTGATGGTAACGAGATGCTTTTAGTGTACGAGTACATGTCACAAGGAACTTTAAGCCAACACTTGTTTTCTTGGAGAGATAAAAGAAGTGAACCTCTTACTTGGAAAAAGAGAGTTTCTATTGGTATGATGTGGCGAGAGGGATCGAGTATCTACACACTTTGGCCGAGCACACTTCTTATTATATTCACCGGGAAAACACACCATTGTTTATAAAATTTCAGATTTTTTTGATAACAACACCGTACAAAAATTAACTTTAAGGGTATTCACTTTAATTACTTAAACTGGTATATTTCAAAGGTATTAACTTTTATTACATGACAGAACTATACAATCTAACTTTTATTTGTTTTCAATGAAAAAGTAAAAAAAATTCAATTAATTTTTTGATTGTGGATTAAGTAAATAACTACTTAATTGTTACGTGAAGAGATAATTTACACTCAGAAGACCTTCTTATGATATTAGAGCAAGGAGATAATCATAAATCATAATTCCTCACCTTGTGCTTAGAAGATAAAAGTGGGATTTAGACTAAATTATAATTGAGATGCAATCCTAAAGGTTGCATGGTTGCATTAAAAGATGTTGATAAAATTGTTTTGATGTGATCAAGGTCAGGTTAGATGGTCTACAATATACATATATATATATATGATTATAATAGTTTAAATGGCCATGAATAGATGCAAGAAATTAGTTATTGGCAGCTCCAATAGAACCCAAATAAAGACCCTAAAATATTAGATGAGAAACCAAAGTTGGAGAATTGTTGAGCATTAATAACTATGGTGTGAATAAAGTGTTAGTTTACCTCTTCTTATTGAGATGGAACATTATCATCTTTAACATTCTTTGTTGCATAAACTGCTCCTAAAAAGTGCAGCCACACGCTCCTTGTTAGCCAATTTCAGAAACTAGAAGATGTGAACTATTCACAATAGTAAATTCTTGCACACAATGAAATCTGCATAAGTGAAAATCAAACATCTTATGATTGTGTGAGTGAAAAAAGCAAAAGAAACCAAAAAAAAAAAAAAAAAAGATAGATACAAACAGAATTTTGTAAGTGGTTCAGGCTTTTTAAATTTGTTCTTTAAACAGACTATCAATTAGATTTTAGTTTAGTTGGCATGGAAATTACTAAAAAGCTTGGTTGTAAAAATCTCGTCAAGCCTATGGTTAATCGCCGACTAATCGCTTAACGGCTTTTAACCAATTACCGATTAATCCTGTCAAGGACGATAAATTGCTAATTAATGCTGATTAATCCCTTAACCCAGTTGACTGCCGAGCGTTTCTTACAACCTTACTAAAAAGACCTTTGAAAAACATAATCAAATGGTTTGGGCAAGGGCCCACTGTGAAAAGCATGAAAACGCTCATATGGGTGGGTCAGCGGAGGCAAACCTAAACTGACATGAGATAGGCAGATTAAGCCGAGTTTGTTAATTTTACACCATTATGATCAATGACAAGAGTTCTTGAAGGCTTCGGATAAAGGTTAGGAAAATTGAAGAGGCATATAGATTTTGACTTCAGCTAGATCTTGGTGTCTCGAGCTTAAACGAGCTCGGTCTCGGCTCGACTCGGCTCGTTTGCACCCCGGTACTCTGGCCGTTTTCGAATCGGCTAGTTTGTTCCGGATCCTATCACCAACACTCTGCATAATTATGAAGATACAAACCAGAAATCAAAATCAAAAGCATAAATGGTCCAATGAAACCTAGATTATAAATTTATAAAGAACTAAAATCAATCAATTCCAATTTGTGAATTGATATAACTCCCAATTAAGAAGCGATTGTGGTTATCAAATCAGTCAATTTAAATTTCATACGACGAATTGCATGATTTGACAATCTAAAATATAGCAAATAACATACAAATTTATAACGGAATTGGTTATAAACAAACTAATAGGTCGATCGATCGATCGATAAATTCATATGAATATGTTAATCAATAGACAAAGGATTTCGGTTACCTGATGATTCGGCTGAAACTTTGTCTTCTCTAGATGAAAAAAATCGAACGCAAATTGACAGCATTAATACTATCTTTTTTCGAAAGAGGAAATTAAAAGGATCAACCTTTTCTTTAACGAGTAAATTTTCACCAACCCGTCTTTCACAAACATTAACTCTTTACTTTTCTTTAACGAGTAAATTTTCATCAACCCGTCTTTCACAAACATTAACTCTTTACTTTAACGAGAAAATTTTCACCAACCCGTTTGACAAACATTAACTCTGATTTAACTCCGATAACTTTACCAATTGCACTCGACTCGCCACCTAAAAGGATTAATCTAAACGTAGCTAATTTTTTTTGAAAAAACAATAGCCTTGCAAATGAGGTTAATTACTTACAACTTCTTTAGCGGTTGATGTTTTGGCCTTTTGGGTATTCTCAGATTTTTCTATTTGAAAATGCATCAAGTTAAATTTGAGGGGCTGAAATGTGTCAGTTTCCAAAGGTCGATGTAGTCTTGTTATCCACTTAATTTGTTTCACTTTACTCCCTAAACTTAGAACTTGTATTTTTAAATTGCACAAACCTGTTAGTTGTTCGGTTTTAATTAATTAACGGGCTTTTGATCTTATTTTCATGTCGAGATCTAAATAAAAACCATAAAAATATTCGAGAGGTAGCGTAAAATATTTCGAGGGGTAGCGAAAAAATCGTTTTAGGGGTAGCGAAATACTAAAAGCGAAAAAAAATTTAAAAAATTACACATCTAGCGAGCGCCTGATGACCATCATAAAAGGTGTAAAAAGGAAATAATCTAAGAAAGCATGCATGATATTTGGTTCTTTGATCATCATCATAAGTGTAACAAAAACAGATTTTCATCATATTCTTTATGAGTAAAAAGTTGATTGTGTTAGTGTTCAAGGAGTGATGGAGAAAAAGAAAATTGGGATTACGAAGATGATGAGAGACAAAAGTATGTAAATTGACAACAAATAGTTGTAGATTATGGAATTATTTTAATTGTTTTCACCATGGCCTGATTATTTGAATTGTTGCAAATCACGAATATTATTTATGTCTTTATTTATGTTGTTTGTTCACCTGTCGTTTTTATATACGACATGCACGTTTATATCTCAGCATTTCCATCTTTAATTTGAAGAGATTTACTTTGACTTTTAATTATTTGGTCAATGCTTCTTTATTACTGTAGTTGTTTACTTTTGAATATGTAAATGTACACTTATTTCAACTATAGTAACATTATAATCACTACTACAAAAATGGCCTTTCTTGACGCTTTTTGCGCGTCAAGAAAGGGCCCAGATGACGCGCAAAAAAGCGTCAAGGAAGGTGGGGTCAAGAATCCTCTTGACGCGCAAAATGCGCGTCATCCCATTTATGACGCGCAAACGATGACGCGCAAAAAAGCGTCATAAATTTGTGTCATAAAATAAGCGTCAAGGAAGCCCCCGTCATAAATCTTTTTATGACACGCATTTTTGCGCGTCATGAATCTAAAAAAAATTAAAAAATATATATATATATTTTTTAGATTCACTCATTTCCACATTAATGACAATTAACCTCAAAATCAATAATAGATTCACTTATAACAAAATAATACATTTCATATATAAAGCAAACATTACAAAGTTAACATTAGTTTACATTACACTATACACGTAACCTTAGCTTCTTCCATCTCAATACTTGCATTATCAAGCCCTCTTGAGGAGTCCTTGCTGACAAGTGAAACCTTCAAAAGGATATGCACAAACATCTCTAAATTTGCAGCCATGGCATTTTTAAGGTTTCAAAAATATGTGCAAACATCTCCAAATAACGAAAAAGTTCTACTGTGTAGTACTTTGGAAAGTATAAACATACCTCAACAACAAATGTTTCAGGCAGGAAGTGCAGCCCCAAACCGCATCTGAACAAGACCTGTAAGTAAAACAAAACAAAAAATGAATTCTGAGATCAACATAGTCCATGCAAGAAAGCGTGTTCGTTGTAAATGTCATAATTGACTCATTACCTATTTTCAGTTTTCAAGATTTCAAATGCAAATAAATCACGACTATTACCAAATTCAATGCTTATGCTACTGATTTTAGTATGTAGTTAACACATGCTCTTCATAAGACAAAAAGATCAACGTATGTAGTAAACAAATGTTTTTCATAAGACACAAAAAGATCAAAGGCAAAGCAAAGCAAAAAATAGAAACTGATCTACAATTTATTACTGAATTTAGCAACCAACCCCATTTAAATTAATTTACCTGTAAATTACTGATATGTTATATGGTGCTTATGAGCAACGAATTACTATCCCAAATGATATGCAGTCATAATTTTCCCTAATTTTAGTTTTCTTCTTGATGTGTTTGTGGAATTGTGGGTGTGTTCGAAGCAGCCTAGCAGCTACATATATCTTTGAATATGTTGTGTTATGATTCTATTATGTGAAAGCCATTCTATTCAGTTAAAACATATCAAGTGAAATAAGAGCCATAAGCACACTCACACCAAATACAACAGCATAAGCCTTCCCCAGCCATATGACCTCAAAAGTAACACATTACCTGGTGGTTAAACTGACTGGTTATATACCATGACTAAAACCAGCATAATATGCTCTATGAAACGTGCCAACAAACTCCCCTGGTAATTGAACAAGTCTGTAAACCGGACCATGATTCTGCAACAGTATCTTTGGAGAAAACATAGTTGTTTTTCTACAAGTATCTCAAAGGCTCCATCTGGTCCATTAATGGATAAAAACTCTCTACTGTAAACATGATTCATGAGCATGAAAACTTCAGGGTGCCCTGCAGTGATGATAATTGATGATAATTTATGCTATATTTTTTTTGAAAAAAAACTAATTGGTTTAACCAAAATAATCCAAATATGCAGTTTCAGTTATCAAAATGTATAAACAATAGCTTACTTCTTGTTTAGTGTTTCCATCAAATCCCAAGAATTTAAATCCCATCACTAGCTTGAAAACTTCAGGGTATTAAGCAAAAATGACTCTGACCTACATCTAGCTCTTCAAGCACTTGCTGACATTGTAATTTGTTAGAACCAGACCATATATCGCAGCACTGAAGTCTGCTAATCTTGGTTAATTAAAATCAACAATATGCTGCATAAAAAAGCAATTAAACCATAACTGCAAGGGTCTGAAGACTTTTTTTTTAAAAGGGAGTAATGTTACATGCATAAGGGTCTGTTCAGTTTCAGAAACTTAAACTTTAAATTGCCAACAAACTATTTAGAACTTAGTTGGCCACTTCAATTAACCATCAACAGTTAACTACTAATAAAATAGGAAGAAAAAAAAACACCAAACCCAGCTCTTCATAACTTTGAAAAATATAAACTAAGTATATCATATTATCTAAAGTACATGCAAAATAAGTGAACAATACCTAAAAAACAGTCCACTTACAAACAACTCAGCAACCCTGCAAGACACCAACAGAAGAATATAAAGTCGATTTCATATCTTAAAGCCAAAAAAGAAATTGTCATACACCTACTGAACAACTGGTAATTAATGATTTAAACCAAAACATTACAACATCATATTACCAAAGCCAATAAGATTAACCTCAAAGAAACACCATGTGAATAGAAATCAGGCATACAATTTAGGAGATCACAACACAACATAACCAATTTTAAAACTCATGACAACCCCAGATCTTTAAAAACACTTGGGAGGTTTTATGCGTTATGAAAATAGACTCTTTTAACCCATTTGAGTGGGACCATACTACCATTTTCAGCTCATGTTTTTATTTGTCAAACTCATCAATGCAATAAAACACCATTGTTAGCAAGCATTAGTGCACCAGCCACGAAGACCTTTGACGCCTTCTTGGACAGCACCAGAGCCGGAGCGTTGACTTTGACCACCTACTCTGTGACAATCTGCTCTTTCTCCTGGAGCTGCCAATGCCAAAATATCCGGTATCACAACCACAGTACCTGTAAAGATTACCCTGCAAATTAAAACAAAAGGTTATCATCTACCTCAAGGTATAGGAAATGATGATAATCAAGTATTGAAGTTCATCAGAGTATAGAAGCAACTTACGTGTCACCAGCCCTGTGCTGTTCAACGATGTCATGGTGAAGGATGACATCTAATGATCTTGGTAATGACCCAGCAGGTATTTCTTTAGACATTTCCTGCATCCTTTGTAAAGAACAAAATTATTACAAGTTCATTCCTTCCACTTATTTTCAAAGTAAATGGAGCTCTTTCATGTTCTCAGATTTGTGTAATGTTTATTAAGGTAATTCAAACAAAAACAAACCAAATTCTTAGCCATAATCTCGAATTGCCAAAATCAAGGTCTATAGTAAATGCATCAAAAAGTCATACCATGTGCCTGAACAATTAATCGGACCTGGACCCAAAATCGACATGTCTTAAAACAGAAGTATGAATGAACCAATTCAGAAAACACAAACTAACATATTAAGGTACTTGTCGAAACCAACAGATTCAGCAACAGGCAACAATCAAACAACATATTACGGTACTTGTCGATTCCAATAAGATTCATAAATTAGAACCAATTCAGAAAACACAAACTAAAATCAGATTTCATATATTAAGTATGAATGGCTAAATGTACCATAATTTTAATCTGTCATAAGAGTAAGGAGATAGATAAGTGACATTTATTTTCAAAAGAGAACAAAGTTAATACTCTATGTTATTCAACCAATATGTAGGAGAGGGTACGATTACCAAAATACCAGGCAAATGCAATGTTTTTTCTCTAATTTTTGCACTTATCACTTGAACATCAACAGATTTCTACCACAAGATGGGCATGAGACATATTCCTGTATTTAAAATAAGAAAGAACTAAGCAACAAATATATATAACCAGCGAAACAACAAATAAAGGACAGGCATTTTCCTGTTCTACTTCTGTTGTGACTTACCTCTTTTCTTCCAGATCAGCTTTGTTGCCAGCAAGTGCCATAACCATATGATGGATCACCTGTACCAGCCACAAATTCTAATAGGAAAATAAAAAAATTAGGGTTTTGGATTCAGTCAATATGAATCTGAGGAAGCAAGCGAACAACAAACTCGTATTTAGAAATGAGAAAAACATGGCCTTCGATAGATTAACAAACATCCAGGACAGAAAACGAATGAAAACGTTATTACATGTGACGCATCTTAAAAACAATCGAGTATAAAGAAAAGAAACTAAAACTGAAATTGAAATTCATGTAATTCAGTAATGGCATCTTGAATTGCCGGAGCCCGTCCTGTTCTTCTCGTCTCTAGAAGATAACAAACCGGAAAGCACAAATCGATAAGATATGACAAACCAGTCAACCATATGTGTCTCTGTGCTAAAATCGCTTAGAAATGTGAGAAAACGTACCCGATTTGGGAAGACGTAGTCACGATTGAGGACCATTACTCAAAATCACCAGGTTTAAAGGTAGGGGGAGAGGAGAACTTCGATTCTCAAGAATTAGGGCTTTAATTTGTAGCGTTAGGGTTTGAAGGAAGAAAGAGATTTGAGGATGGAGATGAGATGATTTTGTGAGGTGGCCGATGATTTTGTGGTGGCGGTGGTTCTATTGGAGATGAGATGATTTGTGAGGAGAATCTGCCCTAATTTTCTTCTCTCACGATGGAGCGGGATTTGAGGCGCGATAATGAATAGATTTGGGGAGGAAGGGATTTGAGGGCAGGATTCAATTTTTATGTGAAAAAAAGGGGGGAACTGAAATTTCTAGCGGGGAGATGAAAAATATAAAACGACACTTGAAGATGACGCGTAATATTTTAAGTGTACTCCGTGTTTTTTAAATACTTATTTATGACAGATATTTTATGACGCGCACAAATGCGCGTCATCTACTCTTAATATTGTTCAATTTATGACAGTTTTTTTATGACGCTTGTTTTTGCGCGTCATAAATTATTGAGTGTCATTGTTTGCGCGTCAAGGAAGGGGCTTTTTCTACTAGTGAATATTACAAGTGTACTGCTTGGATCGTTACATAATCTGACTTGAATTTTTATTATGCGGTCTGGTTTTGAGACTTTAAATGTTAATTCGCGGTCCTGGTTTTAGTCCGGGCCAGGCCGGTGCCATCCCATGCTCATCCTTAATGTTACTATAACTTTTCCAATATTGATCAAACTTAATTTTATCTCTTTTGACATGTTACTTATAACCTCATCCACATTACCAATCTCCTCTTCAATATATAATTGAATTTTCGACACTAGATGAAAATATAAGTTGGAACTTGGAAGTAGGATGGGAGTTTCCGGAAAACAAAGTCATGATGTCATAATAATATTTAAAAAATTATGTGATTGTTTTCACTCTGGTCCATTCGGCTTCTGATGGAAAAGTCTTCTAATTTGTATTATTTTTTTTTTGGAACGGCGACAAGTATTATTAACAAACTAACTTAAGGAGAGAGTTAGTAAAAGTATAATTTGAATTAACTATTGATAACCGCTCGTAATCCCCACGATAAGCCAGTGCATTCTCAAGCATAAGATATGTGGAATTCCATATGTATTACGAAATCTTAATGCACATGTCTCCCGCATTGTAATGAAGATTGGCGTATGCATTTTGCAAAACTAAACTTTCTGGTACTACCTCCTCCAACAAACTTAACTGACTCCCGAACCTTTTAAATGACTCCTTCAATTACTTTTAATCTATCTTAAACAATAAGATTAATACATGTGCAGAACAACACACATGAGTAAAATCTACATCACAAACTAACGCCTTATTCAAACGCAAATGATCTTTTAAACCTTTTACTAAAACATCATCATACATGGCATTATGTAGTTTGATGGTAAAAACATTTTTATCAGTGCTTCAATCTGCTAAAAAGTTGATCAAGTGCTCTGCTAAAATCAAACCGCTATGTGGAGGTGGCATAAATCTAAATTTTAAAACTTCTTTCCTTAAGACCCAATTATCATCAATGTAGTGCACCGTCAGTGCCATATACCCGTCGGTTGTCATAGAACTCCAAAAGTCACAAGTCACTTTCTTGTAACGCGCCTTTAAGAACTGCCTTATCTCTTTTATATATTGTTAAGATATATGACTGTGTAGTGTTTCTTGTTATGGGATTCACATCACTATGTAAAAATTTATGTAAACCTCGTGCTCCTCCGTGCTCAACATAACTGAAAGGATATTTATATTTGATGATTGAGCATGCCAATTTCGGTATATGGCTTGATCTAAAGGAGCACACTTTTTTAATGGACCCGGTTCATCGATCTCAAAACATTTAGGGTTATGTCGTTTCATGTTCGACGTTCCCGCAATTTCGTTTTACAGAATACACCTTTCCACAAGTAGTACACTTGGCCTTTTTATGCCCGTTGGGTCCATCTAGAACTCTTTCAAAGTAGTCCCAAACTTTAGAATGTTATTTACTCGACATCATAGTCGGTATTATTTGACATCTTTGCCAAATGTTTCTTTCAAGTTTCAAGCATAGTAATGGTGTCATCTAAAAATAACACTTAAACATGAAACATAAACTTATATGAAAGTATACAACCAAACATAAATCTCATAGATAAGAAAACAGGATTCATGGATAATGTGTTTTGGACTTTTGGGGTAAACCTCAATCTCATAGCATTCGAATCAGTTTCCTTTGAGGCCTGAGAAAAAAGAAAACCACACGATTATAATCACAAAAACACAATCGCTCGCAGGTTAACAAAAAAAAGGGCCGTCGTAACACGCGGCAGGAATCAACACTACTACATTAGTAAAATTTATAAGTGAATATCATAATCTAAAATATTATAATATCATAATTAAATTAAATAAGTTCAATTAAAGATTGTAATATGTAATATTCTATATCATATAAAGATTGGTGGTCAATAATAACGGTCACATATGAACCTAACTAACCAGTTAGTTTTTTGATCCATTAGAGACAAATTATTTCTTGCATAAGATCAAAGTTGTTATTTTATGAAGAGAATAAATATAAGATTAAAAATAGTAAAGTAGATCATGAGGTTGTACTATTGATTTACATATATAAAGTAGAGAAAGGAGCTGATATGTACCTAATATAAGTGGTATTAGTTGTAATAGTTAGTTGGTTATTAGTAGTTAGGCCCTTTAAGTCAATGTATATAAATTGAGGGGTTAGGATGTAAATGCCATGAATGAAATAAGTAAAATTTTATTCTCTATATTCTCTATATGTGTTCATCTTGAACATACACACACATTTAGCTAATCCATCAGATTCTTTTCTTTCTCTTGGAATCTCTGAATGTTGAGTGAGTTCAAGATCGATTGATTCAATGCTTGAACTCAATCAACATTCAAAGATTTCAAGAGAAATAAAAGAATCTGACAGATTAGTTGAATGTGTGTGTATGTTCTAGATGAACACAGATCAAGAATACATAGAAGAAAAATTTACTTATCTCATTCATAGCCATTTACATTCTCAACCCCTCTTTATATGCATTTACATAAACGGCATAACCACTAATAACCAACTAACAACTAACCAACTATTACATCTAATACCACTTGTATTAGGTACATACTAGGAGCATAAACATATGTTAAAAAATACCTAAAATCAACGTATGTTGTACCCGACATGAATATCACTACGTAAAGTAAACACACGACATCGAAAGTAACCTCGTTACACAGGTCCTCAAAATCGGTAGAAAATGACCACGTCTCGTTGCCTATATAACCTCGTTAGAGCGACAAAACAATTGTAAGTTGGGTACAAAATCATCAAAGCAACGAAGATCATCATGGAAACCATATGTTCCAATATGAGTGGTTATGCGATCAGCACTCCCACGAGCCTAACATACAGGGTCAAAAGAGACCCTTGGGGTATATTTGCTTCGCCACTATAACAAAGCACTAGAGGACTGATACGTGACCATTTTCTATTTTTTCTTTCGTTGCCGCGTGTCTCCTTTACATAGGCAGTTTTCATGTTAGGTAACACGCGTGATATTTAAGTGTTTTAGCGTTTATTTTTAGTGTTATATACTTGTAAAAAAATGTTAAATCCTATAATTTATTTTACTATTTTGAATTTTAAATTTGTTCTTTGTGTTGAAAAGAAATTTTAAATCTTAAAAAAAAAAATTGTTTATGACAAATGGATCAAAAACCTAACAAATGATTTAACTTAAAAGGTGAACATAACCAATCTTTTTATTTGATATATAGTAAAAAACTTACGAAATATTGTTGAAGCGATGATTTACATTATAGTACTCATTTTTGTTACTTTATCTATCATAATATCGATAAAACCCACATGAACATATATGTATAGGCTTCACCTGATACTATTCATTTTGATTTCTAACACAACATTTTCAAACACAAAACGCTATCAAAACCTCTATAAATTATGTAACTTTTATAAATATAATAAAATAATTGTTAGAACTTAATAAATAATTTTTTGCATTGGACTTATTTTTTATTTACTTTACTTATATATCATTAAACTCTTAAAAATTAATTGTAATATGACAATCTCGTCATTTAAAAGGATGTTAAAAGGGCAGACGATTTTAAGGAGCATAGAGAGTGGGGGAGAAGCTTGCTAAACCAGATTCAACTCCAATGAGATGTTATGGTGCCTCGGCAACATGAAGGTGCTTCCCAGGCTAGAAGATGTTTCACGAGCATACAGTTGCATCCTTAGCAAGAGAGAGAGGGAGAACTCGGTTCTCAAAGAAAAAAAAAGAAAAAAAAAAGAAGAGATGAGATGTAATTGTTGGTTTTTTAATTAGCAAATGGAATGGATCATTATATACGGTGAGTGAACCCTTATTAATAGAACACAAGTAATGAAACCCTAATAGACTTGTCCATTTGGGCCAGTTTAAGCTTAATGGACCTAACAAGTTATATTAGCCCATGTTAGTTATGTCATATTCCAAGTTTGTCTTTAATAGTTTTTGGTGATTATTAAATATGTATATTTTTGAGAGTCGTTTATAAAGACTTAAAGGATGTAATGCATAGTGGAGTATGAGAATAATAAGAGGCTTGAAATAAAATAAAACCTTTATTAAACTGTTAGTGCAATTCTTGCAATGGTCATTTTTAAGCTTCCATTAGTGCATTTTTCGCAATGGTGATTTTTAAGTTTGAAAGCTAGGCCATGTTTCATAGATAGTCTTTTATGATCTTGTGTGGTCTTTAGTTGCAAAATGATAAAATAAAGATGTGTAGATCTTGTTTGGGGGATATGGTACAACTGTCCAAAGCTTAACTGCTTAGAGGTTGCTGATCCATTTTACCATCTTTGATAACAATAACTTCTATTTAATAAAGACAAGAAACATAAAATGATTTATTGGCACAACTTTAAAAAAAAAATCATAATATGACTAGAAGAATGTTAATCATGTTACTAATAAATTATCTTAAATATTTATTAGGAGTATATTAGATTGTCGGTTAAAAAAAGACTATAATTGTTAAAAAAGGCTATAAATGTATTAAAAAATCAAATTTTAAAAAAGACTAGATTAGATTGTCCAAAGGCAAACATATTTTTTCCCTCTACATTTAGGTTTCTTACAAATGACTTTGACCACACAATATATAAAGTCAAACTTAATATAATAAACAAGGCCTAATAAACATACAAATAGGTTAAACTTTAAAAAAAAACATTTGTTTAGCAAATTGAGACTTAAATTTGTCCAATACATTTGCCAAACAAATACTTTTTTTTCTTTTCCCATTTTACCCTTCCCAAGACAAATCTTTCTTATGCTTTTGTTGCTTCCCTCTACCCTTCTCAACTTTCCCACCTTCATTGTTTTGCTTGCTAACACTCCCCTCTTGTGCACTACACATTTGAGACTTGAGTTTGAACCCAAACTTCTTTGACATATTACCCCATGCACTACCACCACCATTACCGCCACCACCGCCGCCACTGCCGCCACCACCGCCGCCTTTAGCCCGCCCGAGTTTTTCAATCTCCTGTTTCATATTCGAACACTCTTTTTCGAGCTCGGACACCCTCATCCTCATACTATCCATACCCACTTTCAAAACTTGATTCTCTCTCACCGCCGTGGTCCAGCCACCCTCCTGTGAAGCTGCACCCAACCCGCTTCGAAACTGTCTTGACCCGTCTGCAAGATTGTCGGAAACCAAGAAGCAGCCCGCTATGGAGGTCCGGAGCTGCAGCTGCTCGAAGAAAAGAACTTGGACTATGATTCTTAATGGCAATCTTTCGTTTTGTGCAGCGTGCGTGCAGGCTTCTAATGAGAGTTTTTGGCAATCCATTAGTCGGCATAATTGTTCTCGGTCGGAATCCGCTAGCCATGGATGAGACTGCAGTTGTAAAATCAGCAAGAATCAGATTTTCGATTATACCCTTCAGAAGGGTAATGCGGTCTTTTACGCACTATCTTAAACTCCTACAGTCTTATGAAAACTGTAATATGTGCTTTTATGGGAAGTTTTTAAGCTAAAAAGATGGCACTTTTGACCCGTTTACTTTTGAACGGGTCGATCCAGGTTTCTAACGGGTCAAATAGGGAAAAAAGAAAAACTTAGAAGCAAATATGTCAAATGGGCCAAAAGTATGTTTTACACATAAAACCTACTAAATAGGTACTTTTATGGGAAGTTTTTAAGCTATAAAGAGATGGCACTTTTGACCCGTTTACTTTTAAACGGGTCGATCCAGGTTTCTAACGGGTCAAATAGGGAAAATAAAAAATAACTTAGAAGCAAATATGTCAAACGGGCCGAAAGTCACCGATGTTTTACGCATAAAACCTACTAAATCCTGCATTCTAATATTATATTATTATGAGACTAATGTAGTATTTGTAATCACATTTTAAACACTACATTTTATTTAAAAAAAATTAAAACTTTTGTTAAAAAAGAGTGGTTTGGGTGAACACAACCTGACCCTTTTGATCCGTTTTGACCAGTACCAAAAAAGTTATCCGTTTTGACCCGTTACAAAAAGTTGAGCATCATAAGTTTTTTACCTTCAAATAAATGTCGATTGCACGATACAAACCATCATCCAACGGTCTAGCATACTCAGGAATAGCCTCAGCAAGAGACATAAACTTTGGGAGCTTCAGATTCACATCGGGTGCAACTTCCGCCAAGTAACCGTCAACGAGCTTAGCCACCATCGTAACAGGTGTCAAAGACGGTGAACCCAACAACCGTTCATCCTCAATAGAACACGGAGACGCACCACCCGTTGCCTGATCAATGGCCATAAAATGCTCCACCATCCGTTGCACACATTCGATATTATACAAAGTTTCCATCGAGTAGGAAAAATTCGGCATTAATAAGTCTTCAAGAGTCGCCTGATCAAGCTGCATCCCGATTCGTTTTTCCAAGTTCAATATGCAAGACGGACTACCCCGAAGAATCAAGGCGGTTCGTAAAAGCCCGAATAGAAACTTGGTTGAAACTAGACCTTTTTGCATTGGAAGTAAACGGTCGATTTCTTCGAGTAAAATCTTTTGGTCCTCTTCGGAAGGTGGCTCGATGGCGGCCATGCCCATTTGTGCGCTTTTCCGACGACTTAACCCTGGTAAATACTTCTTTGCATAATGCTCGAGAGAACCCGCGATGATATCTTGTTTAATCCCACGGACTTCCATCGCTAAAGTCAACCTTTTGTAAAGAGGGAGAGTCAAAGACGAGACGTCATCATACCACCAATCGGAGCTCACGTTTTTGGGTCGGGCCCCGGTGCTTATACCGTTCCACAACACACTACCACCCGGGCTCTGCATCGGTCCACCGTGGTCAATCATAGGCCACCCGAACAAATTCGGGTCGGTGCTTGCCTTGACCGCCAACGACTCTATGCAACGTTTTGTAACGTTAAGCTCTTCGGCATGAGGAATAATGCTTTCATCACTACATGTTTGGAGTGATTTTAAAGAGTCTTTCCAGTTTTTAAGAACAACTTGGTTGAAAAATATTTCAGTTTGGGAGATTAAGTTATCCTCTCCGTATTCTTCGGTCATTTCTAGATACTCGGCTGCACAGCGGAGGTGGACCACATTCGAGGCGGTTATTTCGTGTTTCACACCGTAACAGAATTTAGCAACAAGTTCGAATGTTTTGGCCCCACCGGGGATGTCGTTTAGGGTTATGGTGCAATTTGTGTCTCCTTTTTCGGATGCATCTGCTATCAATCTTTCCATCACCCCACTTCTTGATAGCAAAGGGAACTGCAAAAATAAGTTTGAGATTATGTCTTCATGTATGAATGGCAAAATACTCAGTCTTTCCAATTTGAAAGATTTAAGCATAAAAGGCTATCAAATGTACCTCCATTTAGAGTTAAAAGTGGCAAAATGGGAGGGAAGAGAGAGTTGTGTAAAAAAAGGAAAACGGGTTGATGTAGAAACGAGTCATTTTTAGTTAGGGGTCAGGTTCCATTGACTTTCAGACAGTTTTTGTCCATTTTTTAGTTACGGGTCAGTTGGCCCGTTTGACCCATTTCCTTTTACTTCAATCTTTTACTTGTTTCAGCCGAAACATAACCCAAATCAATCCATTTATAAATAAAATGAGTCAAAATTGTCAACTGTCATTTGGAAAGAGAGTTTAATACAGAAATATCAAAGACTCAAGGTTGATTTTTAAATAGTCAAAGTCAAAGTATGATCACAAATAGAGAACTAAAGGTTACCTTATGGAGATGGAAAGACATATCTCCCACTTCAACAACAATATCACTTGGGAGACCAGTTGTGCAAAACCTACAATAAATCAATAATATACATATTCAAGCAACCAAATTAGTGCACAAGAAATAAAGCCACAAACTTTTTCAGAAAATAAATAAAGTCACAAAATCATGTTTGATATTCAAAACTAGGAACATGAAGTAGCATAGCATTTAGTAGTCGTTGATCCTAAAAAAGTCGAAAGATATGTGCATTTTGACTTTTGTGGTCCATATTTGACTTTTAACTTCAACATTGATAGTTTTCTGTATGTCATTGTGCTAAGCACATTAATCTTTATGAAAATGATTTGATTTTAAGCATGAAATAGCATCTCCATGACTCCATGTACAATCAAGTTTATGTTCCAAGGACACATGTATTGAGGTCAAACGTATTACTTTTCATCTTCAAAATCACACGGGTTCCATAAATTAAAAAAAAAAAAAAACACGGTGGTAAGTGGTAACTATACAAAATATACAGCTGCAAAATATATGGTGTAATATTGAAATATAAAACCTCATTGCAATCAAGATTCTGTTGAGTGAAGAGACATGAAATCAAGAACCCACATACCCTTTGACCTTTGAAAACACAATGGTAACTTCATTAAACTAGATAGCTGCTAAAACATGGTGTAAAGTGGAGAAAACACCCCTCAAATTGCAATCAAGTTCATTTTGAGAGAACAGACCTACCCTTTGACTTTTGAGATCAAAAACTCAATTTTGAACTTTAACAACAACACAAATTGTATAAAATTTTGAAAGCAAGATGGTAACTTGAAAAGTAACCCTCAAGGCTCCAAATTCCCTTTGACTTTTTGAAATCAAACACATCACATTTTAGTACTTCAACTTCAGCATTAGCATTGATTCAGAACCTCTAAATCACAAAAACACAAGATTTCTAAAAAACTTAGAAACAAAGATATGGTGCTAAATTTGAAAAAAAAGTACTTGTTGGATAAATCTTAACCATCTGAAAAGTGTACAAATCATCAAGAAATACATGAACACAAGTGCGAAATCGAGCTCCTTCATGATACATATACATACACATACACAGATAATATATACACATATATACATACATAATGAGCTATATAATGTATGTATTCAATAGATCATAAAGAATGACAAAATCAGAAAGATTAAACAACATACCAAGCCTGCCCTTTTTTCTGGAATGCATCTGCTTTAGATCCTAACTTCATACAAGCCATTTCTGCTACTTAAACCCCAAAATCAAAACCACAAGAACCCTAAAATTAAACTCCAAGAACCCTAAAATTCATACCAAATTAGCAGAACCCAATTTCACAAACCCTAAACCCACATTACAAAACTAAAAACTAAGCAAGATCCAAAATAATCCAAAACCCAAATCAGGACAATAAATTTAGGTCAACCCCTCCACAACAACTACCCACTAGACGCTATTATTGCTGTTCTGACTGAGACCCACCTCACCAGAAGATTCCAAAAAAGAACGCTAAAAAACCAGCAAAAATTGAGGGGTCAGAGGGTGCGCACATGGTGGAAGCTTACTGCTAAAACACACAATCAAAGATTTGTCTGCCCCAATAGTAAAAGACCCTTCTTGATTTCAGACTTGTTGAAAGACTCAAAAAGTGGGGTCCTTTGATTAGTTTAGAGAATCTTCTAAACAATGGGCAAGAGGGTGCATGTAATGATGTAAATATGTAATTATGTCATGTTTATAGTTGATACAATTGGGGGTTTTTATTAATATCTAGATTTATTTGGAATTTGCTAAAAAGGGAGGATTTTTATTGTTTAATTGGGGTTTTAAAAAGTTTGAAAGGTACAGCTATGGTGATTGTCCAGCTAGGCCATGTGAGGTTGGTAATTGGTTGCTTGCAAATTGGTTATCTTTGTATATATCGACCGATGATATTTTCCAATTTTCATGAGGTTGTTTGGATCCGTAAATCTGTCCTTTTGGATTGTCTCAAGAATCTTTGGCCGGTGCACGGTCTATATGAACATCGGAGTTGAGCTAGATTGCGGGACGGAGAAGGGACCCTGACTTCCTAAGATAACGACTGGCTCACTTTTTTTTAGCGTCATAAAAAAATACACTCTATAACGGGTATGTCCCCTCTTGAAAAAGTTATTTGTGAACGACTATATAGCCACTGAGAATCTTTATCGCGAGTTTGGTTTGTACAACCTTTTTTAAACAAATCTGAATTTAAAAGAATCCGATTTGACATGTCCTTACTGGACCAGGATGATGGCACGTTAACCAAAGTTACACTGCTCATTGACTTTATTAACGTATATAGTCGTATATATACAATTTATAAAATAAATATGAATTTGTAATTCCTTTTTGTTTAACAAAATAATCATAAAAGAAACTGAAATTTATCATTCTCACCACCACATACTGGTCCATACCAAAACCGACCGCTATCGATGACGCTCTTCTTGTACGTCTTTATCAGGCTCGCAACCACCACCCAAACCCTCGTTGTTGCCACACCCACACATCTTTTATAGCCACCACCCCTCTCGCACGTTGTCGTTTGGCACGATATGTGAGTTTGTAATTTAATTGTAATGGACTGGGCTTGGCTATCCAATGAGCTGCAACATGTAATTAGAAATGACAGATACGCGAGACTGGGCTGGGTTATCCAGCTATTGTGAAACATGGGTCATCAACTTTAACCATTGGGATGGAAATTTTTATTGTTAACATTTTATACAAATTATATATATGGATTCACCAGCATAAAGCTTATATGTATAACTAAAAAGTTATCGGGCCTTAGGTGGGTCACCCTCCCCGCCTAGGCCCCGGGTCGCCCCGCCTATATGGTGACGGGTTGTAAAGGACAATGAGAGTGGTAGTGGTAGGGGCGTAGGGCAACAACGACGTCCTTGTCGAGTGGCGACGAGCTGCAACGCTGTATGTGAAGGGTGGCAAGAGATGCCGGTTACGAACAACGACTTGTTGTGGAGACGGTAGATAGCGACATGACAGGTCATGGCAGTCTGCATTGAGTAGTGGCAAGTAGTGGTGGCGACGAGGGATAGCCGCGATATGGGTGAAGAGTGGCCTTAGTGGTGATCACGAGTGACAGTTGATGGCAAGTGAAAACGACAAGGGTTAGTAGATGGTGGTGGTGAGTGGGGCGTGGTGGTGGGGGGGGGGGGGCTGACTTGTGACAGTAATGAGGCATGATGAGATGATAACGACGACGAGGGTGGTTATAGGTGCGATTACAATGAATGATGGGTGATCCAGATTCTTTTTTGTTGAATTCCCTCACAAGTTTGAAAAAAAGTGTTAAAACTCTTTATTTTAATGAAATTGATGGAACTAAATTTAATTTATTAATCAAACACATTAAAAATGTAGTTTAGATTACAACTCTAACAAATGGTATTAAAGATTCAGAGGTAATTTTAAACGCCGTTAAAAAAACAAATTATAGTAAACAAACATGTAAATTAATTTATTTAAAAAAACCAAACACACCCTCTAAACAAATGGAAAATGTATATTAAAAATAGAAAAAATGTGAAACAAATAATTTAATTAACTAATTAATTAATTTTAAAATAATTTATCATATCATCATATCATCATACTATTATATAAAAGAAAAGTTTTGGGACACATGTCATTCTCACACTCAATCTCACAATTGTTTTCCCTCCTAAATCATCCCCTCTTATTTTTAGTTTTTATATTTCCATGACAATAAATAAAAAATATTTATTGTATAAATAATCACCACCCTAATTAATCAATTATTTGAATTTACATGACAATAAAATATTATTATTGTAGGGATAATTACCATCATAATTAATTAATTATTTAAAAAAAAATCTTTTTTCTATTAAAAGAAAAGTTTTGGATATATATATCTGACTTTTTATTTACTGGCTCATAAATTATTTAACAACCAATTATTTAATTACTAAATTAAATATATAATATAGTTTACTAACTTACAGTTTAAGAGTTCCATAAAAATTCTATTTACTTTATAGTTTACCGATTATTTACTTTAATATATTTTTTCTTTATACAAGTTTCACTTTCTGTACTCCATTACCATTATTAGTTTTTTTTAAACCCCAACCGTGCGATACATATATTTTTTAAAATCTTAGCCGTGCGATGCACGGGATATAAAAACTAGTAAAAATGATGAAAAGAACGATAGAATATAAATATAAAAGAAAGAAATAAAATAAAAAAAAAGTAAATAAATAAAACAATTATGAAAATTGCACATTTGGTCATTTAGATGTAAGGGGGAATTGTCAATTTAAAAACCAATTGATATTTTTCACAGAAATTAGTACAAAGAATGAAACTGAAGTTAGTATAAAGAATAAAACTTTCAACAAAGTGTTTACATAAAAGATAATATTGACGCTTTTTAAACATAAATGATGATACCTGAAATTGTCAATAAACCTAAAGGATGTTTTATGTAATTTAGTGCTATTTTAACTTGATAAGCATAAAACTAAATAACTTTGTATTGAGAAAAAAAAGGGCGTAAACTAACTTAACAGAATCACCCAAGAGACTCCCATCTTTCTAACCATATAAAGTCCCAATCCAAAAGGTGAAAAATCAAACACTAGTTAAAAGTAATCCTAATTTTTTTTGATAGGATAAAGAAAAACACGAAAATCAGAATCGCTAATAACTTCGTCCCCAGTACGTCCACTTTTTTACAGGTTTTCCTGATGCAAAGCATAATGTGTCTGTCAAAAAATATATAGCTACATAAGCATTCCAAAAGATGAAAAACAGACATATAGTTTTATTATATTTGCAACTTTCACCCTTCTATATATAAACAAATGAATTCAGATCGTGTTTGTGGGTCAGCCCAACCCGACTTGGCCCAAACTTAAACCCGTTATCACTAGTTACTCAAACCACACAAGGTGTCACATTTATCATCTCTAAGTCACCCTGCACCAAATTGTTTTTTCACATTTTGTAGTAGATTTTGAAGTGAACTATTTTCCAAATTGGTTTCAAGTGTTTAATCTTTTATCTTTGTTTGTTAAATTGACAAATGACATATGATATAATACCTTCAGGCATTTCTGGCTGATCAAATGGAGAACAAAGTGTTTTAGCAGCCCCCGTCTCCCCTTTTGTCTTCGTTTTCACCTCCTTCTCGACTTCCCGAAGCATCTTTGATTATAAATAGATGTCGGATTTGTTTACTATTGCAAGTTGCTCAGAACCACTTTAAACACATACAAATATACAACCTCCTATGTGTGTTAGTTATTCATTGGAATAATATTTTTTCTCTAATCATACTTCATGCACCAAGTGTTTAAAAAAAAAAGAGAGGACATAAACGCTGAAGGAAAGGAAGAGAAAGGAAGAGAAGGAGAGTGATTCCTTTCCTTCCAAATCCTTCCGATTTGGAAGGAAAGAAAAACAATAGAAAATGAACTAACTTTCCCTCCCCTTCCTTCCCCTTCCCTCCCTTTCTCTCCTTTAATGAAACTCGGGAACATAACATTTTTTTGATTTTATCATTGGAGAGTTAAAAACTGTTACCTCTTCATAACACCATGGAGCCAAGATCAGCTTCTTTCGACCAAATGCTTCAATAAATTCATCCCATGTTTTTGCAATTTGAATACAAGCGTCTCGTTTTTGCTTAGCAACTTCAAACATGCTTTGCTGGATATTATCGAGCATACCCTTTACTTTATCGACCAATTTTGCCATTGGAATATCAACTTTTTGTCCATTGTCACGACGAACAGCACGCACCTGAAAACACACATTCAGCTTTGCATTAAATACTTGCACTTAAAGGTGACCAGACGATCGAGTCGGGTGGGTTGGGTAATGGGTCAAAACAATTGGTCGATAAAGTAAAGGGGTGGAGCGAGATTGTCTTACTTGGTTTTTAGCAAGGTCTACTTCAGCACGTATACCCAAATCGCATAGGGTCTTCAATGCATTTATTATTTCCTTCACATCTGCATCTTTGTAAGGCAAATGAACCATAATAACTTGTATTGCTGAAACTTTAGGGGGCAACTCCAAGCCTTTATCATCACCATGAACCATAACCATCACCCCAATCTACAAGTACGAAAAAAAAGGAAGATAATGCATTTATAACTTATATTTTATAAATCTAATATATGATTTTTTTAACAGACATATAGGGTATAAAATATCGTTAGGGAAATTCTTTAAAGTTATGGGACCAAAAAGATACTCTTTTTTGTCTCTCCTTCACTTTTGCTCATCTCATGACAATACTTTTTCGTCCGAGGGAACCAGAAAGATATAAAAAACTAGTGTTGTCACCACAGAATATTGTGCATCATCTTGTATTTAGATATCTCTGGAATCTTAATATGCTATTGACCAGAAATTTAGGTTTGCACGGACTAAACGTGCATCAAAGTGTACGCATGAAAAGCAATAATCTTGCACATCTAAGAAGGCACCAACACTGCATTAGAGGGGTCAGGGTGTTTGATGACCCAAGAAGTATTAAGAAAGCATTGGTCAAGAATTTTATTGGGGGTAAGCTGGCCTACCCGGTAATTGGGTCTGTTAACTCGCACCTTCTTAAATTAAAACGTAACATACTGGATCAAGCAAATTATATTTCTCAATACTGCGTGATTATGTCTGTATTTCCCAAACTTACTTTGTATTTCCTTCACGTCTTGCAAATTATATTTAAAAAGATTTGTTTTTGTTTACTTGACCAGTATGTTACGTTTTAATTTTAAGAAGGTGCGAGTTAACAGCCCCAATTACAGGGTAGGCCGACTTACCACAAATAAAATTATTGACCAATGCTTTCTCAATACTTTTTGGGTAATCAAACACCCCGACTCCTCTAATGCAGTAATGTTGACTTCTTAGATGTGCAAGATCATTGCTTCTCATGTGTATACTTTGATGCACGTCTAGTCCGTGCAAGTCTAAATTTCTGGTCAATAGCATATTAATATTTTAGAGATTTCTAAGTACAAGATGATGCACAATATTCTGCGGTGACAACACTAGTTTTTTATATCTTTCCGGTTCCCTCTGAGGGAGAAGTATTATCATGAGATGAGCAAAAGTGAATGAGAGACAAAAAGGAGTATATTTTTGGTCCCATATAACTTTAAAGAGTTTCCCTATTGATATTTTATACCCTATATATCTGTTAAAAAAAATCATATACTAGCTTCTTAGAATATAAGTTATAAAGACATTATATTACTTTTTTTCCGTACTTACAAGTTGATTTGGTTGTGAGCTTCAGCCATTGACTGGTACTGTAAAAACGATAATAAACAAAATTATACAATATTTTCCTCATCAATTTGTATAGGTTGACAGTTATATTGTATTTATTACTATAGAGTGATCAGTCACAATCACTGAATTAAGAATAAACTGGTCATTAAAATCTGAATACCTAAAGGCTAAAACCATCTTAACTTTGTAAAAAAAGTAAAACTTTGGAAAAAGAGTGCTTCGGGTATTAAAAAGTTATCCATTTTGACCCGTTACAAAAAGTTTACCTTTGATAACAAAATGGTAACTTTAGGGCTGCTAATCATGGTGTAAAGTTGAGAAAACACCCCCACAATTGCAATCAAGTTCATTTTGAGAGAACAGACCTACCCTTTGACTTTTGAGGTAAAAACTTAATTTTGAACTTTAACATCAACACAAATTGCATAAAATTTCAAAAAGCAAGATGGTAACTTGAAAAGTAACCCTCAAGGCTCCAAATTCCCTTTGACTTTTTGAAATCAAACACATCACATTTTAGTACTTTAACTTCAGCATTAGCATTGATTCAGGACCTCTAAATCACAAAAACACAAGATTTCTAAAAACTTAGAAACAAATATATAGTGCTAAACTTGAAAAAAAAAAAGTACTTGTTGGATAAAGTTTAACCATCTAAAGTGTACAAATCATCAAGAAATCAGCATTGATTCAAACACATCACATTTTAGTATTTTAACTTTAGCATTGATTCAAGACCTCTAAATCACAAAAAAAACACAAGATTTGTAAAAAAAATTAGAAACAAAGATATGGTGCTAAACTTGAAAGAAAAAAAAGTACTTGTTGGATAAAGATTAACCATCTAAAGTCTACAAAACTACAAATCATCAAGAAATCCATGAACACAAGTGCGAAATCGAGCTCCTTCATGATACATATACATACACATATATACATACATAATGAACTATATAATGTATGTATTCAATAAATCAGAAAGATTAAACAACATACCAAGCCTGGCCTTTTTTCTGGAATGCATCTGCTTTGGATCCCAACTTCATACAAGCCATTTTTTTGCTACTTAAACCCCAAAATCAAAACCACAAGAACCCTAAAATTCATATCAAATTAGCAGAACCCAATTTCACAAACCCAAATCAGGACAATAAATTTAGGCCAACCCCTCCACAACAACTACCCACTTGATGCTATTATTGCTGTTCTGACTGAAACCCACCCCACCAGAAAGATTCCAAAAATTAAAGCTAAAAACCAGAAAAAATTGAGGGGCAACACCATATTTGTTGCCACACTAACACGTCTTCCATCACCACCTCCAGCCTACATGTAGTAGGGGCAACTTTGAGAACTTAAAAAACTACCGTACCCTAAGCGTGATAAAAATGACAAAAAATTTGAATTGGATATGTGAGATTTGTAAAAAAATTTTTGAATAACTGAGGTTTGTAAATTAGAATGGCCATTATATCAAGCAAAAAGTTGATGTAGTAGTTAAATTCTAAGCTTGTGATTGAAGAGACCGAAGTTCTAGTCTCACTCACATCATTTTGTGAGATATTAGTGGACAATGAAGGATTGAGTTTGCTTGATCCTGAGTCACAATGGAAAGTTTACGGGCTTGTCCGGTTCCCGCCCGATGGTTCAAATGAGGGGCGCTCCCGGGTTCCCTTGTTATGAAGTTCAGACTCGAGACAGTGGATACGTCTAGGGTAACCAGTCCCGATACACCGCTGAACCAAATTGCCGTTAAAAAAAGGAATAGCCAATGTATGTAAGTTTGTAATGGATTGGGCTTGCTATCCAATGCAAAGATAATAAGTTATTAAGTCATGTCAACAGATACGTGAGATTGGGTTGAGTTTATCCAACTATTTAATGACTGGATTTAAAAATTAAAAGAAAAAAAAGCAAATTTATGTAAAGTGCAAGGTTCAAACCTAAGTCTATCGATTTCCAGAAACATGCGTCATCAACTTTATCCATTGGGATAGAAATTTTTATTGTCTAGTTTTATACAAATTATATAGATGGATTCACCAGCATAAAGCTTATATATATAACAAAAAAAATTTAAATTTTCAGGTCTTAGACGGTCGTCTTTCCTGCCTATATGGTACCACCATTGTCACCACCGACCATACGTCGTTCGGTGGCAGGTTGCAAAGGACAATGAGGGTAGTACACTGGTAGTTGTAGGGGCATAGGAAACAAATACGTCTGTGTCGGGTGGCGACAGGCTGCAACATCTGTATGTGAAGGGTGGCAACAGGGGCCGGCTACGAACAACGACATGTTGCGGAGATGGTCAATAGCGACATGGCTGGTCGTGATAGTCTGCAATGAGTAGCGACGGGTAGTGGTGGTGACGAGGGATAGCCGCCATATGAGTGAAGAGTGGCATTAGTGGTGATCACGAGTGACAAGTCGATGGCAAGTGACAACGACAAAGGTTAGTAGATGGTGGTGGTGGTCGCGGGGTGAGGTGAGCGATGACGGAATGAGGTGTGATCAGACGGCAACGACAAAGAGGATGGTTGTAGGCAAGGGAGAAGCTTAGCACAGGCCCCGGGGAAATGGCCCCTGCGGTTTTTTTATCCACTAGTGTTGAGTACTGCATATTTTCGTGATTTTTCTCGAAAAATTTATATATATTGATTATGGCTCCCTTGGTTTACGATCTCGTGACTTACTATCCCGTCCAGATTTTTGTTCAAGTTTCGTCAGTGGTTGTAGGTTCGATAACAGTTAAATGATGAGTGATTAAAATTTCTTTAGTTAGAATTCCCTCACAAGTTGAAAAATGTTAAAATTCTCTATTTTAATGAAATTGATGGAACTATAATTCATTTATTAATCGTTAAGATTGTAATTCAGATTACAACATACGAATCAAACATGTAAATTAATTGATTTAGATTCTTATTCTATTCAATTCGAAAAACCAAACACACCCTTCAATTTTTGTGAGAATGGATATTTGTAATTGACACTTTAATTCTTGAAAATCATGTGTTTCTTTTTCTCATTATTGATTCGGCTATGTATTGATCTACTTGTTTTTTGCCATCACTATTTAAGTTTTCAAACTCGGAAGGAGTCAAACGGCAAGCTATTAGAATAGGGTTGAGATGATAGGTTCGCCCCACGTAATAAGGGTTTTAAATTTAGATCTCTCTTTATTATCGTTACTAGTATAGAACCCGTGTACTACACGGGTTTAATTATTAAAAATTTAATACATAATTCACGTTAAAGATTTACATAAAAAAAATTATTTTAATAACTACATTACAAGAAGCACAAAGAGATCGGTGCACAATTTCATACCAGAAGAAACACATTATCTGATTTTTTCAAGTTGTTATGTACAAAAAATAGAAACATATGTAATGGGTACAAAAAATATGTAGCATTAAAAAATCCAACAATACACATGTTTGTTGAAAAGTATATGATTTAGATGTACATCTAAACAACATGTCATTTACATATTTGATCAAACATACTCTCTACGTAATATATGACATGAAAAGTAGTAAAATTGGTCAATTATATGGAAAAAATAAAACTTCTTTGTTAGGTCTAGTATATAGACAAAACTAACATAGGAGGTGGATGAACACAAAATAATACGTTTGATAAGAAATAGTACACAAATTGATAAAAACACACAAGAAAAAGAAAAGAAACTCATAAATTTAAGATATTTCAAGAAAATAAAAATCTTACTATAACTAAAATAAATATTAAACTTTCATGTTATATCATCTATGTTCTATAAAATAATTATTTTATATTATCTCCATGTCATATATAAGTTTAAACAATAACTAAATTACAACAACTAATATGAAATCCAATTTCATAATTTGTTAGTAATGAAATTTCTCTAGAAGATAAGAGAGTTGTATTTTTTTAGTCAAACCAGTTATCTTTCATATTTAAAATTCAAGTGTAATGAAATTATAGTTATAAATATAACTAATATAAGATATAATTAAAATCTTATTATGATTTATTAAGAACTTATTGATATAAGAAAATTTATATTTTGATATTTAATTATTTAAAATTCTTAGCATTTAATAAGTGAGAAAATTGATATTTAATAGGAGAGAGAAGCGGGAAAATTATGATGAGAAGGAATCTAGTGATGACATGTGTCCTCAAATGTAATTGTTTATTAGAGTAGGAAGATTATTTTTTTAGTTTCACTCTAAACGAATAGAAAGATATAATAAGTGAAAAAATGTGAAACAGATAATTTATTTAACTAATTAATTAATTTTAAAATAAGTTATAAAAAATGATGAAAAGAATTATATTATATTATAGAATATAAATAAAATTAAAATTGCACATTTGGTCATTTAGATAATTTAGATGTAAGGGGGGAATTGTCATTTTAAAAGACCAAATTAAATTTTTCACATAAGTTAGTGCAAAGAATGAAACTGAAGTTAGTATAAAAATAAAACTTGCAACAAAGTGTTTACTTAAAGGATGATATTGATGCTTTTTAAACATAAACTTTGTTTACTTAAAGGATGATATTGATGCTTTTTAAACATAAGGAAAATTGAAATTAAATAATCCAAGTTATTGGGTATTGGCGGATAATAATCCGAGTTTCAATATTGGTCTACAATAATCTCAATTATTTGGGTCTTGAAATTCATTGGGCCGCCGTTAATTTTTCACTAACTCTGTTAGTTGTGTGCTGACAACTTTTTGTTTTGAGAACTTTTTGTTTTGAGATTTAGTTCTCAAAAGTTCTCAAAACAAAAAGTTCTCATTTGAACCTAACCCTATATGTTTGTGTTTAGGTCTGCTTCTTGGGCTATCTTGTTGTTGGGCTGGATGATCTGGGATGGTTCTTGTTGTCACTTACCTTATTGTTCCTGCAAGCTCTCTTTCATCTTGATGAGTTTCCCTTTCTTTGTGTGTATAACTTATATAACCCGTAGAGTGGGATAGACTCCAACAAACATAGATGAGAGGATTAAACCAAACAAATTTGCATTAATTTTCTTCTTCTCCTATTATCTAGACATCCTTAAACTTAAATACGAATGCAAAAATGAAAATAGACTCGTGATCAAAACATGGAATCATGGGTGGGTGATTGCTAAAGTTAATTAAAGAAACCAACAGTATGAAAATGGATAGTGGCTTGGATATCATGTTTGGTGATCCATCTGACTAATTGATGCAATCATGTTTATATTGTATCTTTCTGACCATATAAATCACAATGTAAAATGTCAAAGTCAAACGTTATGAACCATTGATTTGGTTTCAAAACACAATCATAGCAAATGGTTAAACCCAAAATGATCCTCAAACATTCGATATGATCACGAAAAATACGAAAATCAGATGGTTAATAACTTCTTCCCCAGTATGTCCATTTTTTTGCAGGTTTCCCTGATGCAAAGCATAATGTGCCTGTGACAAAAATAAAGCTACATAAGCATTCCAAGAGGTGAAAAACAAACATAAAATACAGTTAATTCTTACAATGTACAAAATAGTTTTATAAACGGATCAATTTAGATTGTAAAACGAACAAACATACCCAGCAAAATCCAACTCAAACAGTAGGGTCTCGAGAGGGTGAGAGCGGACAAACCGGATTAATTAAGATTGTATTTATCCCAAAAAAGGTCAAATGGAGAGAAAGATTTGCAACAGGGTTGATTTTGCAATTATAATTATAATTAACGCAATACACATATAAAAGTTAAAAAAAAAAATAGAAGTGCATGTGGGTCAGCCCAACCCGACTTGGCACAAACCTAAACCCGTTATCACCGGTTACCCAACCCAGACATAGTGCCACATCTATCTCTAACCATTGAGGTAGTAAACTTTGTCAGAAAATTTTAAGCCAAAAAACACTCATAAGGAGCTAGCATGAGAAAATAGCCACCCTGCATCGGATTCTTTTCACCTTTTCTAGTCGATTTTGAAACCATCTATTTGCCAATCAGTACAAGTGTTTAACCTTCATCTTTTTTTGTTAAATTGGCTAATGACAGATAATGTAATAGTTATGTCTTTTTTTTTTTGTATAACTAGACTCTAAAAATACCTTCAGGCATTTCTGGCTGATCAAATGGAGAACAAAGTGTTTTAGCAGCCCCCGTCTCCCCTTTTGTCTTCGTTTTCACCTCCTTCTCGACTTCCTGCAGCATCATTGATTATAAATATGTCAACTGAGCAAGTGAAAGTTTCAATCCATTTGAGATTTATTCGTATTTGTTTACTTCATATGAGTCAACGGTCAACCAGATTACGAGCTGCTAAAAATCATTCTAAGGACATAAAAATATACAACCTCCGAAACGTGCCTTTGCGGCTATTTCAACCCATTTGGGTTGTGATTCGGATTTGTTGTACTAACAAGTTGCATGTTGCTCAGAATCATTTTTAACACGTAGAAATATACAGCCTCCCAAACGCATTAGTTATTCACAAATTTTTAAAAAAAAAAATTGGACAAAAAGTGTTTGATTGTATCACTGGAGAGCTAAAAACTGTAAACTGTTACCTCTTCATCACACCATGGAGCCAAGATCAATTTCTTTTGACCTAATGCTTCAATAAATTCATCCCATGTTTTTGTAACTTGAATGCAAGCATCACGTTTTTGCTTAGCAACATCAAACATGCTTTGCTGGATAGTATCCAGCATACTCTTTACTTTATCGCCCAACTCTGCCATTGGAATATCAATTTTTTCGCCATTGTCACGACGAACAGCACGCACCTGAAAACAAATATCAGGCTTTGCAATAGATACTTATAACTAGAAATGGCCAAACAAACTTGTTACAACGGGTCATTTCCTTAGGTTTTTATGAATAGTTAATGCATTAAGTATGATTACAAATACAAATTCATTACACTGGTAATTTAAATTTAAATCTTTTAATATCTTTCAATAGAAAAAGGTTACATTAAAAAAGACTTTTGGCGACTTCACCCATTTGATATGTTCCCTTTCACAAAATACTTTATATTTCTGTTTTAGATAAAACACAACAAAGGCCCGAATATGAGTCGACGGGTCAAAATTGACCCATGTATAAGTGAACAAGTTGAACATGATCCATGTACAAGTAAACACGTCCAATGAGTATTATCTTACCTGATTATTAGCAAGGTCCTTTGGTCCTATTTCAATCCTCAGGGGAACACCTTTCATTTCCCAGTGAGAATACTTCCAACCAGGGGAATAATTCTCTCTAAGGTCTGCTTCGGCACGTATACCCAAATCACACAGAGTCTTCACAGTGGCAGAACATGCATTTATTATTTCCTTCACGTCTGCATCTTTGTAAGGCACATGAACCACAATAACTTGTACTGCTGAAACTTTAGGGGGCAACACCAAGCCTTTATCATCACCGTGAACCATGACCATCACCCCAATCTATAAACAGTACGTTTGTAAAACAAAACTTGTTATGTAAAATTTACTTACTTTTTACAAAAACTATAAAAATGATTGATTTACCGTTCTGGTACTATACGCCCAGGAATTCTGCCAGACCATAGCCCTTTCTCCTTTTTCATCTTCAAAGTTGATATCAAACATTTTAGCAAAATTTTGGCCCAAGCAATGTGAAGTAGCACCTTGTACACCTCGACCAGTATTTGGAATAAAGGCCTGCAAGCATCGAAGTACTTATCAAGACAAATGTCATTTAACAGCTTACGGATTAATAAAATCTTCTATAGATGGCAAGATGAGTTGGTTGGCTCACCGATTAAACGGATCATGTCTGGTTGACCCAAAACAACTTCTCAATAAAAGTGAGCAGATATGATTACATGAATTCAATCATTTCAATAAAACTAAATTACTTTTCCATCCTTCACTTCTAAACATTACACCATTCGCCCCTATTTTGAGGTTTATAGTATATACTTATTTTACTTTACTAATATTATATAACACTATAAAAACAACTAAAATCCAAAAAAAAAATCCATGTGTCATAACTATAACGACCACAACCAATATTGATTTTAAGTTGCCTATATGAGTGCATGGACTCAATAAACATGGGTTAAGTATAACAAACTGATGAGCTGAACATGGTGTATATACCTCAAAAAGGGACAACCTGTAGCACGCCAAAATGTTGAGTTCGGTTTCAGTAACTTCAACCAAACCACAAGGACAGATAATGAAATTTACTGTTTCATCAATAACCAGATTTTTTGAATAAACAATCTCAAAACAAATGATCTCTCAGGTAAAGGTTAATGCATTAAATATACACTTTGGATGTCTTTCCACCATTTGACATGTTTCCTTTTTAAGTTGTTTAGTTTAGTAATTTAGTTGTTTGACCAATTAGAGAATAGAGACAAGATGTAACGAGTATCAAACCATTCATAAGCAAAAGATTCAAAATTGCCATTTGTAGTGTCTTTTAAGTACCTCAACACTTGTAGTATAGAGCCCACCAGCAAACTTCTCCATCTCACTCTTCTTCCCTTTCACAACAGGGACAGCCAAGTACTCCTCATACAAACGTCTATACAATTCAAGAATTTCAAGAACCTAAAATAGAACATTAATCACAGTCAGATGGATCATCTTATAAAGATTTATTCCCTTTTATTTGATGTAAAAAAATGATCAATGCATGTGTTTTAAACCTCAATTTTATACCTCAGTGTCTGCCTCCTCTTTTGTTGCATGAGCAGTGTGTCCTTCTTGCCAAAGAAACTCACGACTCCTACAATAAGGGGAAGTATAGTGTTTTCAACATTTGATTGAAACCAAATTCAAGTAGAGATTAAAATGCACAAGTAAATTCACTAATCAATTGTTATTGAAAATAAAACCTGATAAATGGAGTGGGATTACTGAACTCCCATCGAACAACATTGCACCATTGATTAAGTTTTAAGGGTAAATCACGGTGTCCCCTGATCCACTTAGAAAAGTAGGGATACATGACAGTTTCACTAGTTGGACGAATGGCAATAGGAACCTCCAAATCAGAGTCACCTGATCTTGTGACCCAAGCAACCTGAAAAATATATATCTCACTAGTTGGATTATTGTGAGGATATGAAGTTTATAAAATTTTACCTCAGGAGCAAAACCCTCAATGTGATCCTTCTCTTTTTGCAGCACGGTGTTGGACACAAAAAGAGGGAAATAGCAAGTTTTGATCTTCATCTTCTTAATTTCTGGATCAAAGAAATTCTGCATAAAGATATCATAAAACAGTTTATTCCATCAAGTTTTTGCTAACCTGGTAGCATAAAGTACAGGAAAAAACAGCAACAAAAGTATGAAATAACACATGCATGTATGTGTGTGCGAGTGTGTGTGATTAAAGTTATAGTGTCATGCTTACTTGCATTTCCTCCCAGATAGCCATTGTCCATGGCCGGAGGATGTAACAGCCAGATATTTCATAATATTCTATCATTTCACCATTTGTAACAACCTACAACAGTAAAAATAAATTATAAGCTATATATCCAATTACAAGGGGCCCATTTATATATTGGGGAGTACAGAACACTTGTCCAGTTGTCCTCATTTAAGAGATGGTGTTGTAAAACCACTTTACGTTGATAATACAAAGAAAATGATCTCAGCTTCTTTTAAACACATTGGTTCAACTTCTTGTTGGATTTTCTTTGAAGGATCCTATATGAATGAAATCAGAGGAGTGGATGTAAGTGTGTAACCTTGATATATTAAGCCCGCATCCGTTCCCAAATTCAAATTACAAAAGTACAGCCTAAAAAATACATGGGAAGCTAGAAAAAACAATGCACAAACCATATATCAACAATGCACAAACCATATACCTCGGAATACCATTCCCCAAAGTTGCCATCCTTAGTATTTGTAAGACCTAGACCAGTTTCCTTCTTCCTTCCCTCTGCGGTCACAATGTTTAAGACAGAATTACATACACAATATAGATTATTGCATCTGTATTTATATAAAGTCAAAGAAGTGTGTCTGTGGGACAAGAGAAGCTGAGCTAAATGAGGCTTTTGAGATCAAACATACCCCCTCAAATAAAACTAAAATATTCGGATCCTATTACTAATTACTAATCTAAAACAAAATCAGCTGTTCGACAACAGGTTTGTTACAGAAGTAATCTATCTATCAGTTTTCCTGAAATTTTGAAAACTTCACATCAAACTTAAACTTGAAACTTAAGCTATTTCGTTTCGTGACAAACTGTAATCTATCATTTCACACATCTCTCCAGCTAATATAACAGAAGTTGAACTAACCTAATCTTAAACACAAAATTCATGAGTTTAACAGATAAGCTTTGACTTAGTAATCAAATTTCTCAACAAATTTATTATAACTTTCATGATTTCTGAACTTAACATCAAAACATCTCAGTTTTCTCTCCAATTATCCAAATCAAACAAACTCACACGCATTTAATAACAGGATAACAAACACGCACTACTGGATTTGGCAACAGCAGCGGATTTATTGGCCTTCGCAGGCTTCTCTCCCTTCGCAGGCTTCTCTCCCTTCGCACCAGCCATATTTTCGGATTTCAACTGCAATCGAATGCCATAATTTGAAATCCATATCACAAATCGTAAATCGGAAGACCTAAAATCGAGATAATGATACAACTGAGTAAGAATATACCTGAAATTGTAGTGAATTGAAGAAGTTCGAGAAGTTAACAAACCGCCGTCCGAACGTTCGTGATGCTTTCCGGTCAACGCCGGCGGTGAGAGATTCGGGGCGGAAGCGGAGGCGGATTGGAGGAAAGCTGTCGAGAGGGGGTGGCTATTTTCCAACTGGTGTCTAAACTTCAGAAACCCTAAATTATTAACATGGGAGTTACAAGTCTAGCCCTTTGACTTAAATATGTTCAATTATCACCCTTCATTTTTTCCCTATAGTTTGGATTTACCAATGTCAAAATACTTGGGGGGGAGGTTTACGCCTTTACGGGTACCTTTACAAAGAAGCCTT
>JBCNJP010000017.1:2796775-2832016 GCA_039602395.1 Deinandra increscens subsp. villosa
CCCAACAAAGGCCCGAATATGAGTCGACGGGTCAAAATTGACCCATGTATAAGTGAACAAGTTGAACATGATCCATGTACAAGTAAACACGTCCAATGAGTATTATCTTACCTGATTATTAGCAAGGTCCTTTGGTCCTATTTCAATCCTCAGGGGAACACCTTTCATTTCCCAGTGAGAATACTTCCAACCAGGGGAATAATTCTCTCTAAGGTCTGCTTCGGCACGTATACCCAAATCACACAGAGTCTTCACAGTGGCAGAACATGCATTTATTATTTCCTTCACGTCTGCATCTTTGTAAGGCACATGAACCACAATAACTTGTACTGCTGAAACTTTAGGGGGCAACACCAAGCCTTTATCATCACCGTGAACCATGACCATCACCCCAATCTATAAACAGTACGTTTGTAAAACAAAACTTGTTATGTAAAATTTACTTACTTTTTACAAAAACTATAAAAATGATTGATTTACCGTTCTGGTACTATACGCCCAGGAATTCTGCCAGACCATAGCCCTTTCTCCTTTTTCATCTTCAAAGTTGATATCAAACATTTTAGCAAAATTTTGGCCCAAGCAATGTGAAGTAGCACCTTGTACACCTCGACCAGTATTTGGAATAAAGGCCTGCAAGCATCGAAGTACTTATCAAGACAAATGTCATTTAACAGCTTACGGATTAATAAAATCTTCTATAGATGGCAAGATGAGTTGGTTGGCTCACCGATTAAACGGATCATGTCTGGTTGACCCAAAACAACTTCTCAATAAAAGTGAGCAGATATGATTACATGAATTCAATCATTTCAATAAAACTAAATTACTTTTCCATCCTTCACTTCTAAACATTACACCATTCGCCCCTATTTTGAGGTTTATAGTATATACTTATTTTACTTTACTAATATTATATAACACTATAAAAACAACTAAAATCCAAAAAAAAAATCCATGTGTCATAACTATAACGACCACAACCAATATTGATTTTAAGTTGCCTATATGAGTGCATGGACTCAATAAACATGGGTTAAGTATAACAAACTGATGAGCTGAACATGGTGTATATACCTCAAAAAGGGACAACCTGTAGCACGCCAAAATGTTGAGTTCGGTTTCAGTAACTTCAACCAAACCACAAGGACAGATAATGAAATTTACTGTTTCATCAATAACCAGATTTTTTGAATAAACAATCTCAAAACAAATGATCTCTCAGGTAAAGGTTAATGCATTAAATATACACTTTGGATGTCTTTCCACCATTTGACATGTTTCCTTTTTAAGTTGTTTAGTTTAGTAATTTAGTTGTTTGACCAATTAGAGAATAGAGACAAGATGTAACGAGTATCAAACCATTCATAAGCAAAAGATTCAAAATTGCCATTTGTAGTGTCTTTTAAGTACCTCAACACTTGTAGTATAGAGCCCACCAGCAAACTTCTCCATCTCACTCTTCTTCCCTTTCACAACAGGGACAGCCAAGTACTCCTCATACAAACGTCTATACAATTCAAGAATTTCAAGAACCTAAAATAGAACATTAATCACAGTCAGATGGATCATCTTATAAAGATTTATTCCCTTTTATTTGATGTAAAAAAATGATCAATGCATGTGTTTTAAACCTCAATTTTATACCTCAGTGTCTGCCTCCTCTTTTGTTGCATGAGCAGTGTGTCCTTCTTGCCAAAGAAACTCACGACTCCTACAATAAGGGGAAGTATAGTGTTTTCAACATTTGATTGAAACCAAATTCAAGTAGAGATTAAAATGCACAAGTAAATTCACTAATCAATTGTTATTGAAAATAAAACCTGATAAATGGAGTGGGATTACTGAACTCCCATCGAACAACATTGCACCATTGATTAAGTTTTAAGGGTAAATCACGGTGTCCCCTGATCCACTTAGAAAAGTAGGGATACATGACAGTTTCACTAGTTGGACGAATGGCAATAGGAACCTCCAAATCAGAGTCACCTGATCTTGTGACCCAAGCAACCTGAAAAATATATATCTCACTAGTTGGATTATTGTGAGGATATGAAGTTTATAAAATTTTACCTCAGGAGCAAAACCCTCAATGTGATCCTTCTCTTTTTGCAGCACGGTGTTGGACACAAAAAGAGGGAAATAGCAAGTTTTGATCTTCATCTTCTTAATTTCTGGATCAAAGAAATTCTGCATAAAGATATCATAAAACAGTTTATTCCATCAAGTTTTTGCTAACCTGGTAGCAGAAAGTACAGGAAAAAACAGCAACAAAAGTATGAAATAACACATGCATGTATGTGTGTGCGAGTGTGTGTGATTAAAGTTATAGTGTCATGCTTACTTGCATTTCCTCCCAGATAGCCATTGTCCATGGCCGGAGGATGTAACAGCCAGATATTTCATAATATTCTATCATTTCACCATTTGTAACAACCTACAACAGTAAAAATAAATTATAAGCTATATATCCAATTACAAGGGGCCCATTTATATATTGGGGAGTACAGAACACTTGTCCAGTTGTCCTCATTTAAGAGATGGTGTTGTAAAACCACTTTACGTTGATAATACAAAGAAAATGATCTCAGCTTCTTTTAAACACATTGGTTCAACTTTTTGGGTAAGTGTGTAACCTTGATATATTAAGCCCGCATCCGTTCCCAAATTCAAATTACAAAAGTACAGCCTAAAAAATACATGGGAAGCTAGAAAAAACAATGCACAAACCATATATCAACAATGCACAAACCATATACCTCGGAATACCATTCCCCAAAGTTGCCATCCTTAGTATTTGTAAGACCTAGACCAGTTTCCTTCTTCCTTCCCTCTGCGGTCACAATGTTTAAGACAGAATTACATACACAATATAGATTATTGCATCTGTATTTATATAAAGTCAAAGAAGTGTGTCTGTGGGACAAGAGAAGCTGAGCTAAATGAGGCTTTTGAGATCAAACATACCCCCTCAAATAAAACTAATAGATTCGGATCCTATTACAAATTACTAATCTAAAACAAAATCAGCTGTTCGACAACAGGTTTGTTACAGAAGTAATCTATCTATCAGTTTTCCTGAAATTTTGAAAACTTCACATCAAACTTAAACTTGAAACTTAAGCTATTTCGTTTCGTGACAAACTATAATCTATCATTTCACACATCTCTCCAACAAATATAACAGAAGTTGAACTAACCTAATCTTAAACACAAAATTCATGAGTTTAACAGATAAGCTTTGACTTAGTAATCAAAATTCTCAACAAATTTATTAGAACTTTCATGATTTCTGAACTTAACATCAAAACATCTCAGTTTTCTCTCCAATTATCCAAATCAAACAAACTCACACGCATTTAATAACAGGATAACAAACACGCACTACTGGATTTGGCAACAGCAGCGGATTTATTGGCCTTTGCAGGCTTCTCTCCCTTCGCAGGCTTCTCTCCCTTCGCACCAGCCATATTTTCGGATTTCAACTGCAATCGAATGCCATAATTTGAAATCCATATCACAAATCGTAAATCGGAAGACCTAAAATCGAGATAATGATACAACTGAGTAAGAATATACCTGAAATTGTAGTGAATTGAAGAAGTTCGAGAAGTTAACAAACCGCCGTCCGAACGTTCGTGATGCTTTCCGGTCAACGCCGGCGGTGAGAGATTCGGGGCGGAAGCGGAGGCGGATTGGAGGAAAGCTGTCGAGAGGGGGTGGCTATTTTCCAACTGGTGTCTAAACTTCAGAAACCCTAAATTATTAACATGGGAGTTACAAGTCTAGCCCTTTGACTTAAATATGTTCAATTATCACCCTTCATTTTTTCCCTATAGTTTGGATTTACCAATGTCAAAATACTTGGGGGGGAGGTTTACGCCTTTACGGGTACCTTTACAAAGAAGCCTTAGGCTGTGTTTGGCGCGCCATAAGCTAGCTTATAAGCTAGCTTTTTGACGTTACCAAACGGGGCTTTTTTAATAAGCTAGCTTTTTTTAAAAGCCCTGTTTGGTAACGTCAAAAAGCTAGCTTATAAGCTAGCTTATAAGGTAGCTTTTCAACTAGCTTTTATAATATTTCCAATTTTATCCTTCCCTAACTTATAAATAGATATCTTTATTTACATTTATGACATGTACTTTTATGTCATTTTATATTTTTAAGTTAGTTTATCAGCTAGTTTTTACCAAACGTTATTTTTTATCAGCTAGCTTATTGGCTAGCTTATAATTTATCAGCTAGCAGCTAGCTTGTCAGCTAGCTTATCAGCTAACAGCTAGCTTATCAGCTAGCAGCTAGCTTTTCAGCTAGTGCGCCAAACACAGCCTTAGGTTTTTTTTTTCTTTTTTCAACTTTTTTTTCTAGTTTAAAGTAAAATGTAAATAAAAGGAATAAAATTAAATTAAAAGTACAATTAAACATTCATAGAATTAAAGAAATAAAATTACACATTCATAAAAAAACATGAAACTATATTAGAAAAAATACATGTTGACATAGAAAACTTCAGGTTCTTGTTGTTCAATGGTTTTCACACACTGACTAATTGATATTCCAACGGCTCCTCACTTGAAGAACTATCCGAACTACTTGATGAACTTGGAATATCGGGTGGTAAAATAAAGATGTGTGATATTTTTTTATGAGTAAGGAATGGAGATTGTGTAGAAGATGGTATGTGAAATAGTATTGGATGGAGATGTGTCTCTATATAGTGTAAAAAGAATATTTAAAAAAAAATAGCCGTTGGATCCAACAGTCCTCTTTCTCCCTTCTCCACCTCGATTTCCAAGTAAACCGACAAAGCCGAAGGGGTAGCCGAACCCCATACTGGCCACCCTAAGATTCTTTAACTTTTTCTTTAACTTCTAAATATTATATGTTCCTTGTATTGATAGACCTTGTTGTACACATCTATACAAAAATCATAACTTTACTTATAGACAGGGTAAGTCGGTATCGTATCCACGAGGAACATATGGTCAGCAAAATAGGTTTACTGAAACTTTAGAAAAGAAACTAAAATCCGAAATTAAAGAATATAAAAATAAACATACAGCGATTAAGATTTAAATTAATAATTGAAAGCAAACAAACATGTCAATACGATAAAGTCTCTTTGGTGGAGACCAAGGTTCAAACCTTGGCAATGGTGTAAAATTGGTGAAATAAAAAAATTAGCCGTTCAAAAAAAAAAAACGATAAAAGAAACGAGTGATCAAGTTTAGGTTCGGAATTGACAAAACTAAATATAACCTAATTTATTTACCATGTTGAGAAACTCACATAGACATAACTTTATTTAATGTTTGCAGAAGTTACATAGACATAACTCAATAACTTTTACAAATAAGAATAATTACTAGACTAGGGAATCCGATAAAGTTAACCTAACGATCCAAAATCAAATAAAAACTCGTGCTAAAATGTGTCTATATAAATATCAAGGCTGTGTTTGGCGCGCCATAAGCTAGCTTTTGAAAAGCTAGTTGGAGTAGCTTTTCAACTAACTTTTATAATATTTCCAATTTTACCCTTCCCTAACTTATAAATAAATATATTTATTTACATTTATGACATGTACTTTTATGTCATTTTATATTTTTAAGCTAGTTTATCAGCTAGTTTTTACCAAACGTTATTTTTTATCAGCTAGCTTATAATTTATCAGCTAGCAGCTAACTTGTCAGCTAGCAGCTAGCTTATCAGCTAATAGCTAGCTTATCAGCTAACAGCTAGCTTATCAGCTAGCAGCTAGCTTTTCAGCTAGTGCGCCAAACACAGCCGAATTCAATTCATGTCACCCTAACCCCTACGTGAAGCCTTCATTCCCTATTGAATTCTCCATATCAGCCCAAACTAATCTTTGACCTGAGCCCACTTTGTTTTTCCAATTGGTTGGTTCCAACATTTATTGTTATTATTATTATTTTTTTTTGAAAAGCAAACAGCCATCAAACATGATTTAGTTTCTACCTTTTTATATTAGTACATTATTTTAACTTAAGACAAATAAAAGCTAAATAATTATGAAGTCAGACTAGTGGCTTCTTATACTCGTATTTAATTGATAGTACTCAAAAGAAAATAACTTATAAAACCAAAGAAATTTACAACTCGAAAATGGAAATATACACGACTTCAAGTCATCATACAGGAAAGATGGGCAACAAACGGCGTCGTCAACCCTTTTTAAAATAATATTCTATAGTAATATTTTAATCTCGTTTCTCCCCTAACTTGCTAAACAACAAAATTTTCAAAATCAATATGTTTTATATCCCAATTAACGTGTTTAAGGGACAATTAATATAAAATAAAATATAACTTTATACCACTCATCATGTATACACATGGAATTAAGGGGGAAAAAGATAAAGAAATGCGAACCTAAGGGGCAAAAAAAACCCGAAACATTTAAGTGTTACTAGGTATAAAAATGGGTGGAAGATTAATTTATAAAACTTCACGTTCTTATAAGGTTGTGAGATTAGGTGATATCATGGATGAAACCAAGGGAGCAGGTGTATACTTAAAATCATGGATATAGAATTATAGATTCATAAATACATACTTATAATTCACATAGAATTATATGACTCTACTATAATTATAATTATGTGATACATTGTCACATAAAATATAATATGTATATATATATGTATCACATAATATCATAAGTATAATTGTCACATAAATATGACAAGATGCTCACATAAAATCATAGAATATGATTTACATAAAATATACCGTTCAAGTTAATGTATCAATGACAAGATGCTCACATAAAATCATAGAATATGATTTACATAAAATATAATCGTCCAAGTTAATGTACCGACATGTAGGCTCAAGTGTATGCTCGTATAGTGACGGTTACGCAAATCCTAATACTTAAGGTAAATGCAAATAATAACATAATGTTCACACAATGATCACAACAGTTTAGGTTTAGGTTAAATCAGGAAAATACCTGAAAAGTCAGGTTGTCACACTTGCGTTAAACACGATTCCCTTAAAACAAATTTCGAGTCTCTTGTTGAGACCCGTTTGTTTCCCATGGCACAATAGCCGAAGCGGTAGTACTGCTGGAGTAAACCAAACCTGGACAATACCTTTGAATGCTTGTAGGCTGGAAAGACCTTAATCGATGGAACTAAGTTGCTATTCAAAAGCAGTGAGTAAATATGTGAATTTTCATAGAGAGCGAGAGAGTTCGTTTGATTTTTGGGGGCTTAAAATGCTGGTGACGGTCTACTATTGATACTCAGCCTTACGTAACATCCAATGGTATTAAGAAAGGAATCAAACACCTTAGAATGTCTTCAATGGCGTTTAATCAAATTAAAAACCGCTTACCGAAACAACTGTTTGAGAAATGTTTTAAACATTTTGCAAAACTCATCTGCGAAATGTCTCATATATTTCGCAAAACCATCAAATATTTTGCAAAAAGCCTAACGAACTTTATGATTACTTTCATTCAAAACTTCTCCAAAAAGAACAGTTTTTACACAACTCACTCGAACCAACTCAGCCAACTGGCCACCATGACGCCAAAACATTCATCGAAATCGCCCTTAGCTCGCATACGGACACACCACGCACCCGATCCCGAGCCTGAGTGCCTGCGGTGCGAAGCAACATGATTTTTAACTAAGAAGTGACCTCTACACAAAATGTTAATTATAAGGGAACAATTATCACTTATAAACCACTTCAAAGTTTTTCCTCCCACCAATATAAGATACTTCCTACTTCTCCCATTCAGAAATGCTACCTAAAAGTTCCAAACGGAACTTAATTTAGTAATTTGCCTTCTCTCACGTGATGGACCGAATGCGATTTGACGTGGCCAACACGGGTTGTCTAATTTTCTAATTTAACCTTTCGAGAACATTTAGGTCTCAATAGTAGTTATTAAAACCATAAGGGTGTATTTGCAACATAGACAAATCTTGAAGGTAAATTTTGTAATATCCCGATGACAAAGACAGCCAACGGCTGAAATCTTCCATTCCATCAAACATGAAACATGCAATGCTCACAACCAAAAAATTCTTCTTCTTTTTCAAAAATCCCAACTATAATTAGGGTTTGTTCATCCTTATTTCCCTCCTTTTCTTCATATTCATATCCCGCCAACACTTGTTTCACAAGCAACCAAAAAAATTCAAAATCTCGGTACATAATTACCGAAAACTCCAAATTGCTCGTGGATTTCTCATATTTTGAATTTTGATTCGCTGATCGTCAATTTCCACCGCGAAATTTCGTATCTCGTTCTGTGAAGCAAAACCTAATTTCACGTTGTTGTTAAATGTTGCGGATATGCTGTTATCTCGGAACGGTAAATTATGCACCTGGAGTTTGATTTGGATATTCGTATGAGTTGTGTGATTAATGTCCTTATGTAAAACTGTAAATTGCAGATAAGAATGCTGATAGATCGAATGTTGACGCTTATATTTCTGTATTTTGATTGATGAGGAAGGATGTCTGCGAGGAGAGAAAGGACGGATGCCAATCATTTATCACATTTATCAGGTAATGAATGATCTAGCTGGTCGAATGTTGATGATCTTCTGTTTTGTAATTTGTATATTGTGCATGATGTTAGGGTTATGCTTAATTTCTGGCTAAGACCAAGTGTGTTTTTAGTTTTAGGGATATGAGAAGTTGAGTTTTATGATTTTTGTGTGTTATGATGGCTTTTAGATCAAAGTATTTCGTGATGACTCAGATAAGACAAGAGTTTTCTTAACAATAACTCATTCTGTTATTTAGTTATATAAATAGTTATGTAAATAGGAAGCGTTTAAAAGTTACTACTGATTAATGACCAAAGTTGCTACCGTTTGTTGCTTTTGACTTTTGTTAATGCTACTGCACTTGCTACTGTTAGGGGTGTTCAAAAATATCCGAGTCCGAATCCGTATCCGAATTATCCGAAATTTCGTATCCGAATTATCCGAAAATTTCGGATATCCGAAAATTCGGATTTGGACTTGGACAAAAATTTACAAAATTTTCGGAAGTTTCGGATACCCGGTATCCGAAAATTTAAATAAATTAAAATAAATTTTATATTAAAGAAATAAGGAATTATTGAAGATTTGGACTATGTTTATTTGTTTTGTCGTTTTTTAGGTCGAACTTATGTTTATTTGTATTTAAAGACTTGGATTATGTTTATTTGTTTTGTCGTTTTGTCGTTTTTTTAGTTAAATTGTGGTTTTTTAAAAAAAAAAACTGGATTTTCGGATATCCGTTATAACTATCCGAGTCCAGTCCGAAATTTCGGATATCCGAAATTTCGGACTTGGACTTGAACAGCGAAAACTGATATCCGAAATTTTCGGATATCCGAAATTCCGGGTATCCGGTTTTGAACACCCCTAGCTACTATAGTTGCTACCGAAGATAATATTTACATTTTATGAACAAAGCTACTATCGAAGCTTATGTGCCTCTTGGACCCCATCAGGAGGTTGCCCTAAACCCTGCCATAGGGTGGTGCCCTGTGGAACCCTCAATGATTTAAGAGCTTCATCCTTAAAAACAGTTGGAGGTTTTATGGTTCTAGAAATCGGCATTTTTGGATGAGCCGGCGTGCACTCCACACATCCTGCTCATATTAATGTTATTCTGATGAGTTTTCGTCGGTCTTAAGTAAATCCAATTATACTAAAATGATATCGATAACATTAAAATCACCAATATGTAACTGATGTTTGGAAAATTCAAGTATATTAATTGGGCATACCTATTATTATAACAATAGGACCAATTTTGATGGTGAAAACCATAGGGTTTTCTGGAAGGGTGAAGACAATTCGATTTCTTGTGGATCGGTTTATTAATTGGGTTTTTAGTGTTTTGAGAGTTCTTAAGAGGGTCTATAATATGAATTATGAAATAACAAAGAAACAAAGTAATTGATGATTATCTATATTTTAATTGGTACTACTTTGAACTTTTTGTAAGTGATACAATGCTTGTTTGTTTGTATGTTATGTTATTGAAAATCTCCATGTATCATGTATGCATTAGTGTGTTAGTTGTAAATTGGTAAAATGTATATGTGTATATACAACCTGAGAATTCATATTGAAACATTGATAGATTTTAGAACTATTAAAAGTATATTGATTGTGTCATTGTCGTAGACCGCCAAACTATTACACCTTAGACAGATTTCACATTGGTATGTCCAAAGGGTAGAACGAGAGATACTTCGCACAGTAGGACTCCCTCACCTCAAATACCATCAATGCGTTTTGGACACATTGGTTGTGGACGAGAGTAGAACTCCACAAAGTAATTTCAGGATGAGCGACCTCCACTCACGCACAATTAACCCATCTTGCCACCTCTTACATGAATAATCACCTGCACAATTAACGGTCGCTGCTTCTAACAAACTGAACTTATGCAAATTAGTATTGTGGTCTATATCAAATCATATATATACTTGCCTTTTGTGAATTGCATATCTTCTAGTTCAGGACAAACTCTACTTATTGTATAACTAAATATTTTGGGTTTGATTGCAATGTGATATTCCTCATCAGGTGCAAAACTGAGGCTGGCAAATTTTTTATCTGGATCTGGTAATGAGTTATGTGCAGATTGTGAATCTCCAAGTCCAAAATGGGTGTAAGTGCATTCATATTTCCTACTTATGCATTCCTTTGTACAATGTATTTTGTATTTTGCTCTGATTATTCAATTTTCACCTTGTGGGCGACTAGATCTGCAAATCTTGGAGCATTTGTATGCATCAAATGCTCTGGAGTACATAGAAGCCTTGGAGTGCATATATCGAAGGTGTAGTAATCATTACTTGCCTCATTTACAATACTGTATGGGTCTGATCAACCAGGAACACTTCTTCTCCATAAAACAAAGTTTTTAATAAATAATGAGTGTGTCGATTATGATTACAATAGTTATCTTAAATTTAAAAATAATGTAGTTGATTAAAAAATAAGTAGGAGTTTATACATTAGAAATACACTATGGGCAGCTTCCAACCCATTTCACCCATTTCACCCGTTTCTATTGCGGATTGAATTGCCACTTGTTACTCTGTTAGTGATAACATAACCCGAATCGGTTCATTCATAGTTTAATGGATCGGAAAAGCCACCTCTAGGGGTGTAAACAAGCCGAGCCCAAGCTCGACTACACTTGAGCTCTTCTCGTTTAACTTATGAGAGCTCAAGCTCTATTTCTAAAGCTCGAGCCCCACTCGTTTATTATTTATTAACTAACTTATTGTATACTCATTAGTATTTTTTATACATATTTAGTTATAATTTATGGATATATAACATACTTTATATTGTTTAGTTATTTTTATTATAATTCATATATAATAATTATCATATAAATAGGTATTTAATACGTTAAATAAAAGTTATATAAATAACAGACTCAGGCTCGAACTCGTTTATCATACAAGCTTAATTTTAGGCTTGAACCCCTTTAAGCTCGGCCCAATTCGAGCTTTTAGCCAATTTTGAGTAGCTCACAAGCGGCTTGCCTCATTTACACCTTAGCCACCTCTAATTTTATTAACCAACTCTCAACTTGTTGTCCCAGATATTATCAGTGAATCTGGATGAGTGGACAGAAGAAGATGTTGATAATGTGATAAAACTTGGTGGAAACACTGAAGTAAATTTGAAGTATGAAGACAGCATTCCAAACAACTGTAGAAAACCACAACCAGATTCTACCATTGACGAGCGTACTGATTTTATCAAGTAATCCAAGAACTACAAGTGTTAGAGGTGGCAAAATGGGCGGGTAGGGTAACGGGTCAAAACTGATAATTCTCAGTATGGGTAAGGCTGACCCAAAGCCCTTTTTAATATGGCTTTTCAAGAAACATCTACAAACAATATGAGCTATAAAACAAAGCAATTAGGTGACTGTGGGCATTAATAATGCATCTTGGTCAACTTTTGACTCTTGTGACACATTTAGAGATAAAACAAGACTCAAATAGGCCATCTCATAAGAAAATGGGTCAAAATTGTCACCTGTAACAATGATTGTCATATGAAACATGTTATACATTTTGTACAGTTTTCTGAACTTTATTAATATTACTCAGGAGAAAGTATGTAATGCAACAATTTTTAAACAGAGAAGAACAATTATCTTGCCCCTTCAATCCAGCAGCCTTCCACTGCAGTACAACAGGCTTAAATTCTGTAGTCGATAAGAAATATATGAACAGTATGCGTATACATAATATTGGTCAAGCATTTCTCACCAGCAAAATAAGAAAAGACGCTGAACCGAAGCCTGCAAAGAAAAGTAACTCAACGGTAATTACTTTGAATATTTTAACTTTATAGGTGGAAGAATGGGCGGATTGGGTAACATGTCAAACTGTGCCCGGGTTTAAAAAAGGCCAACTTTTTGTACGGGTCAAAATGAGTTAGTTGGGCAGAACACTTTTTATCATCAAAATAAAAACTATGATAAATATTTAGTATGTGATATATGATTGCAAGAGCTATACTATTTCAATAATAGTTCAATTTGAAAAATAAAATTGTCAGCATTTAAAATACATTTTCGGAGACTTTCTACCTTCATGAACCATTTGACTCGTTTTCCTTTTACCTAGTTTACCCGTTAGAGAAAAAACATGACCTGAGATCAACCCATTCATTAGTAAATGGATCGAAATTTCCACCTCGTCTTATTTAATGTAGTCATTGAATAATAGTCATTGGGGTGTGGTAAAATCATTTTTCTCTCTGTGGCTCCTAAAATCAGCAATTCAGATCACACAAAAATTATAGTTATTATGTACTATTACATTCTGTTTAAGAAACTTTGTACTGAATTTATTTTCTGATGCCTGATATCTTGATTATAGGCAGGTATGGTGGAATTTGTCGGTATGATAAAAGTCAAAGTGGTCAGAGGCACAAACCTTGCTATTAGAGATGTGAGGAGTAGTGATCCTTATGTTATGCTCTCATTAGGAAACCAAGTAAGCCTAAATCTTGATATAGATCTTTTTTTTTGTTTTGCATTTTGATGCATAAGTAATTGATGTTGGTATGAAAATGAGAAGATCTTTTGTTTGGCTGCAGTCAGCGAAGACCCGAGTTATAAAGAACAACCTCAATCCTGTCTGGAATGAAAAGTTAATGTTATCGATTCCTGAAGATGTCCCGCCTTTGAAAGTGGTAAGTCAAGAATTCAAGATTATGTTTATGAAAGTTTCTTGGAAATATTAGTGTTAAGGATAAAGAGACCAGTAAAGAGCCATATATTTATAGATGACAAACTGGGTGGGTTGAGTAACAAAACAAAGATTTAGCTTACGGGTCAGGTTACTGTCGACCTACCAACATTTCGTTGACAAATTTGGCCATGTGATTTGGGCCATTTAACATTTTCAGTCCAAAAGGAAGCTTATGACACATCAAACCCGGACATTTCATTCCTTTAACTGTTTTGGCCCCTGGAGCTCATGTCGTCTCGGCCAAAACAGTTGAAAAATGAAACCTCAAGGGCCAGAACTGTCAAAGAGATGAAACGTCATGGGTTAATTTATCAGAAGATTTCTTTTTGGGCTAAAAGGGTTAATTGGCCTAAACCACAAGAGGTCAAATTAGTAATGTACTCTTATCTTAGACAATAAATATGATTACAAAGTTCACTATTATAATTGTGATTCAATTTTTTTAGAGTAAAGCATATTAATTGACCCAATATGGTTATATGTTTTGTAAATCAAATATTCTGTATTGATTGTATTGTATTTACATACCATAGATAGGGTCACCCTGTGTATTATTTATATATTGGAAAATCAATGAGAACTAATACTGAATATTTGATACTAGATATTCTGTATTAATATAACCATATCGGGTCTATTACAAATAAATCTCAAACATATTGAAATCCAAATGTATTCTAGTCAATTTATATAATAAATTGTGAAATAGAAATGCGGAATCGAAGTATAACTCACAAATACAATCAATCGATTACTCAAGAACACGAAAGAATTGGGGAAATTTCTTATTGAAATCAATTAACGAAGTACAAACGAATGAATCAGGAAAAGGAATTGCAAAACTAAACACTACAAACGATTTCCCCAATTTAAAGCTCTCTAACAACTATTAACTGTAAATTTTCACTTTAAGCCCCTGAACTTTCATCACTTGTACAACTAGGTCCTTGTACTTTCTGAGCTTCATCAAGTCAGTATCATTTGACTTTATTAGTTGACCCATGAGCTTTGACATCTCATCTATGATTATTTATCTATGACTATTTATTCACATAAATTATAATGTTATTTGTGAATAACATTTTTACCTTACGCAGAACGTTTTCGACAAGGATAAGTTTTCGACGGATGATCCAATGGGTGAGGCTGAGATTAACATCGAACCCTTGATTTCTGCTGCTAAAGCTTTCGAGAATGGTAACGCAAAAGAGTCAGCAAAACAACTCGAAAAGGTGACAAAAGGAAAAGGCAAAAGTACAGTGTCGGAAGGGAAGGCAAAGCAAGACATTGCTTTACAACTGGAAAACGTTGAAAGCGGTGAACTACACATTGAGATCGAATGTGTGCCTCTAACCCAGTAGCAGGTTGACGGATATGACCGACTAATGAACTCCTACAGACCCGTGAGTATGGCGAGTTGTTAAACTTTGATGAAGTTAAATTTGCTATAGCTTTTGCTACCTAAGAGTGGCTTGTTTCCCTATAGGTATTCTATGTTATGATATTAATTTGCTACTAAAAGGCCTAAAGGGTGGTTAGGGTGATTAATGTTCTTGTGTATGTATGATGTTTTCTTTATATTTGTGAAGTAAATACAATTGCTTCTCTGAATCTATATATAATTTTCATTGCATAAGATGCATACATATATACATACATACAGAAAACTAGTATAATGGGTTGGGAAACCATCAAATATAGGAAACTCAAGATTTAGACACCGACCCGGTCCGGTCAGAGCTGACTAGTGGTTAGTGGTCAGCGTGTTTGTTTGGCCTAAAAAAGCTTATGACCGAGTCAGTTTTTGCTGATCCACGCTCAAATTTTTGCTGATCCGGTCCGGTCCCAAAATATTTCTGACCGAGTGAGTTTTTGAGGGAAAATGCAAACAAGGCCTTAGCCTTTGCTTATTTATTTTAATGCTATCAATTACGATTCACTTTTAGTCTATTTACAATTTATGACATGGCATTTTAGCAAAAAAAAACATGTTCTTTTATAAAAAGAATCAAACGACAAACTATACTACTCATAATCTACCCCCAACTAAATGACACTAAATCTTTCTTCGACAGGGCTCAAATCCTTGACCTTAAGTGAAACAACACCACACTAACGTCTAACAATAACATTAACATCTAACTTTAATGACTTTACCAATTGAACCGAACCTCCACGTACTTATTGTTATATATAACATTAAGTAATCAAGCTTTCAACTTAAAGCATATTATTGAAAATTTATATAAAAAGTTATTGTATTTCCCATGTACAATTGTTTAATACATACATCATATAAATAATTGTACTTTTGTTTTAATTTTAATCATATTAGCATCTTATATTTGAATAATCCTTTGTTTGCTTGACGTCTACTAGTTTGCTAACATGGAACTTAAAGATTTGGTCATTGGTCTAATGAAAATTGCAAGCCACTTCTTTTTATAGCTTAGCCTTTTCATCCAATTCAAGAAACTTGATGTTGTTTTAATTTAAATTTAGTTTTTTAAATGGGATAAAAGTCCACAATGAAGCCAAGCGAGTTCATAAACAAACGGGAGAAAGGAAGTACACAAATCCTTACACGCTATTGAAAGCAGAAAGAGTTGGTCTGCTACAACCACGTTTTCTCAAACTGAAAAAAACGACATTAATTTATTTTCCGGTAGTCTAATTTTAAACATATGTATAGGTTTCAAAACGATAAATAAAATCAAAGCATATATAATAAATTGCTCTCGGGCCTAAAACAAAAGTATGAATTTGATTCATCCTTGGTATATTTCGTGTAAGATACACAATTTGATCATACAAGTCACTTTCATTAAATATTAACCCTATAATTTGTTTATAAGATTAATCAAATCAAATTGGTTGGTTCATTTTGATTCAAGGTCTTCTTACCTACTTTAGTTTGGATTTTGAAATAAAAAACAAAGTTGTTTGGTTTGATTATCCTAGTCAAGTACAAAATAAATAATAAATAATACGATTTGAAAGCCCATTTATCATATGTTTATTGATAAATTGTGGTTAATTGCAACGGATAACTCAAAACTAATAGATAACTTTGAAATAATATGGTGTGTTAGCCGTTAAAAAACGTTAGCTTTAAGCATAGCACGATAAGTATTTGGGTGGAACGGTCGTTCAATATACGAAGGCTAGGGTACTTTAGATTCAGTGAGAACACCACCCTCGGGTAGTTTGTGAGGGTAAGATGTGAGAGTTCACAAATAATGACATTGTCTCTTACCACTAGGCTACAACCTAAGTGGCATTCACATCCTATTCCCCATTCCTATCTCTATCTTTAAATTTTATGAAAATCACTTAAAATGCTACTTCATGCCTATACCTCATCTTCATTATTTTAGGGGAAACTATATCCATCCTCCATAATTGATGGTAGACATAGAACATATAATTTAAACAGGATTTTTTTTTTAATTGAATAGAGATAGATATCGGGAGTGAGAAGTGAGAGGATTTAGAAAAGGATATGTAAATCTATAAAATAATAGTTTTTAGCTAAATTATAGAGACTAGAACGTGAAACGGACTATGGATGCTCTAAAGGTCATGGAGTAGTTTAGAGGGGCAAGTGGACCAAATCATGACAATACTTGTAGCCACAAACACTTGGAATACATTAGAGAAGTGGAGTGTAATCTACGGCAGAACTAGAAAAGTTTTTTAGGAGGTCCACAATATTTTTACCGGAGTCACTTTCTTTAAATATTTCAGTTTCATAAAAACATACATAAAGAAATTTGGTCCCAATTGAGTTGGTTACATAAACAAATGCGACACAAAAACAAAAGAAAATACCGTCATTATAATTTAAATTTAAATAATATAGATAAAATAGGATGATGCAAGATTTCAATAAAAACTTAAAAGTAAATAGAAAAATGAACATGACAAAAATAAAAATGTAAAAAGTAATGTAGATAAAACGAAAAAGCCTGAAAGTAAGTAAATTAACGTGACTAAAATGAAGAAAAAAAATATAAGAATTAGGAAAACTTAAAAAGTGAAATGGAATAATGGTCAATAGATTTACAGATTATGTGCATTTTATGTGTATAATTTATTCCGTCCAAAAGCATTTGATAATATCGATATTTATTAATTTATTTAAAATGACAATAATGTTGACATAGTTATTTGTACGAAAAATCATTAAATAAACTTATTTACTCTCCACCCTTATACTTATACAAGGCTAAAATTAATTAAAAAAAAGGTGAAAAAAATTGTAAAGAACCGGTCTCGAACATGGGCTCTTTCGAAAGTCGCGGATTATATTACCATTAGGCTGGTGGCAAATTTTATAATCATTTACCGTTTATCAAACTAAATATTCAATAATTCTCTATCACAAAAAAAACTAAAAAACCGTTCATATTTTTTTCCGCTTTGCGTACGAGGTTGAGGGGTCCACAGAGAACCCCTGGGCCTATTACAGGTCCGCCCCTGAGTGTAATATAATATAGGGGTGGAGTGATGAAAGAGATAATTGGTTCGTACAGAACCAAATATGAACAAGGACTCAATATGTGTCTTAAAAATGTTCAACATGTTTGGATCATTGCCATACATTAAAAAGACACCACTAATATATAATGATGCGTGTTAAAACTAGTTACAAATTAGTGATGCACATGCTCTAATTTATGCTGAAGATTTATGGAACGGCTTGTGGTGTAGAATGTTTGATATGTGATATGCTAACACTAGAGCCGATACACACATGTCATGATCATTTTTAACCTACATAGGTGTGAGTGAATACAGGAGTGAACCTAGTTACAGACTACAGTCCAGGATGATACGTACCACCTCTTAAACTCATACTCTTAAACTCATACACAAAGTAAAAGTTTTTTAAATTTCTAAATTTTATATAAATTTTTTAATTTTACATGTTTGATATCCCTAAAAAATTCATACAAATTCATACATATGACACTTCTTAACGGATTTTCTACTTCCTCTCCTTGCATTATCAATAACATAATTTTCATGAGAAAAAACAAATACACAAACTGACAAAACTAGTGATCCACTTAATTTACAACTATAGATATTTATAAAAATAAAAAATTATAATATATAAACATTTATATTCCTAATTTTAAATACAAAATATACAGCCGTCTGAATCTCATTAGTAAATCATATGTTATTCCGAGGTTTGTAACCTTTTGTTGTCAGTGCATCACATGTTTGCTTAGGTAAATTTGTTCCGACATGTCTCCTTAATTTGCTTATTCACATATGTCAAAACATGTTACAAGGTTTGAAAGATATACTTTTTATACTTGCAATCATTTTTCTTATTTTCTATAGATATTTTATAAATGGCAATGGTTTAAAAGTTTAGAATTGTTAAATTATTTCAAAAAGTTTAGAATTGTTAAATTATTTCAAAAAGTTTGAAATATTGAAATATAGAATTGACTAAAATACAATTCAGATGTCATGTCGGTCGTGTTATCATACATGTTGTTTAATCATATTTGGTCATATGACATGATATTGTTCGTTCAAATCTTACTTGTTGCATAACTTTTTATATTGACACAAAACTAACTGATGTGAACCAGCATCATATGAATCGTATGATTTTTTTTCTCTATCATACGATATGAATTTTTTTTCTACCATACGACAATTATGATAACGTTAAATAATATACATATAGTGACATCCAAAGATATATCTTTGATGACTATGTACCCTTTCAATCACTTAATTCTTTTTAAGGAAGAGAATTTTTAGTTAACCATGTCCTACAATGTAAAAATTAAACGATATGTCTAACGATTTATTTCATAGTTATAACTTATAAGGATATTAAAACACAAAACCCACTAATTTTAGTGATGTATGAACTTGTAGGTGATACGTACGAGTCATTTTCTTATTACCAATATCAACTTTTAAATGTTTCATGTATGAAAACAATTTCCATACAACCTTCTGTAAATGTTTTATATGATTATACGACCCGATATAACACGTATTATTTTTAAACTTTCTTTACACTCTCAAAACAAATTTTAAATTTAGATATATATTAATAATCATTCCTCAACTGGCATCAAGCGTGACGTCATCATTCAATAAGACATTTTATTAATAAAATTAACAAAAGAATCTTAAATTAATCGCTCCTTAATGGATCCGAAAATTAATTAATATGGTAATATTAATAATTAAGAAACGTTAAAATATATTATCCTTCTTGAAGGGTAAAGTGGTAATTTCACATTACAAAAATGAAAAATAAGCATACGGACTTGAAAACAGATTTAAATACAGTTAAACAATCTCATCTCTCTCTCCCCCAATCATCATTCCCTGTGTTTTCTTCACTTCTTCCTCTCCGATCACAACTTTCTCTCTCTACCTATACATACACCACCCCCTGTATCTATAGATTCCGTACGTGTCTTTATATGGTGTTCTTTTTTTCTCTAGAGAGAGAAACAAAAACAAAACAGGAACACAAAAACACACACTTCTCTCTCTCCTCACGCCTCCACTATTTCTCTATCTAAAAAAGCAAGAAACTTTATCTCTCTTTTTATATAATCCGATCAGCGAAATCATGTTTCCGACGAATCTACGATTTTGATTTCTTATTGGTGTTCTTCAGAGACCATTTACTCTGTTTGTTCTACGCTTCTATTCTCTCAGTTTGACCTCTTTTTTTTTCAGGTACAATTTCAATTTCAATTTCAATTTCAATTTCAATTTCCGACTTTTTCTCTCTCACACAGTCACACACACATAAAACCCATGTTTCTGTGTGTGAAAAACTGGAAATTGTAAACCCCATTATGGTTTTATTCACTGTTGTTCATGGGTGAATGAATAATTAGGGTTTAATTGGAATTAACAGATTTTTTATTTATTTTTTTTATATTTTTTATATTTTTTTTCTTGGTGAAATTATTGTGATCGGTGTAAAGATTGCAGATTTCTTGTTGGGGGGTTTTTTGTGGATCATACAGTTGGTTGTGGTTTTGATGTGAATTTGAGCAATTATTGCTTATTAATTTATAATGGGAATGGGAATTTAAAGATCAGTTCCATATTACTTTTTCATCATCTCTCCAACTTTCTCCTTTTTTTTTCATCTAAATTCAAAGATTCTGAGATGATTGTGTATTTGTGTGTGTAAGCATTCTATTTGACTGGTATTGATATAAAATAATCTCTGTTTTATGTAAACAGATAAAAAAATAATAATAATAAATAACTTGGGGCTTGTTTGGATGTGCTTTTTGAAACTGATGATTGTTGATTGTATGATTAATCAGATTCTTGTAACAATAATTTTTAGTTCTTAGCATAGCAAAATAATAAGGGAATTTAGAATCACAATTATTTGAAAACTATTCACTGAAGCTGCAATAATCAATTCAAAAGCACAATTGCACATGCAAAAATCCCTTATTTCTGCTAGTTGGTAGTTTATTGGACTGAGAAACGATTCGGTCCTACTAATCATGTGATGAAGTTTGACTTGAATATGCATGTGAGCACGCCTAACAATCTTGATACAGTTTTCCTATGAAGTAGACCATTTGCATTCTTTTATTGTAAATTAAAGTTTGTTTTTTTTTACTCTTACCATATATACTATAGACTGAAGCTTTCTTTTATGACAGAAGTGTTTCATGATGCAACATTCTTCTCAGCATTTTCCTTTTGGTAGGTTTTAAAATCACACAACTTTCTGTTTACTTACCTTGCAATAAGCCAATAACTATAAATATATTGATAAATATTTCTTTTTTCTTTGGCAGGCTCCTCAAAAATAACATCAATGAATTTTTCGAAAGCAGTTGGAACTGCGGCAAAGGACATGCTAACCAGATCTGATAATTATAATGATGCCTTAAGTGATGCCTCCCTTTTCTCAAGTTCATTACCAGTTTTGCCCCATGAGAAGTGTATGCACCCTCTTTCAATTCAATTCTTCTAATTTGGTAAATTATTATGAAAATAATTTATAATGTTTAAAAGTTCACTATTTTATTTTTTGATTTGAAATGCAGTGATGCCGAATAATCCAGACAATGATATTCAATCTTTAGAAGGCAATGGTTTGCTGGAAAATATTAAAGATCACGCAATCGGAAACTTGTTACCTGATGAAGACGAGCTTTTAGCTGGTGTAATTGACGGTTTTGACCTCAATTCCTTTACTAACCGTGCAGATGAGTTAGAAGAATACGATCTTTTTGGAAGTGGAGGGGGTATGGAACTTGAATCTGATATGGATAACTTGAATTTGGGCATTTCAAAGGTGGGTCTGGGTGATGGCCTTGCTGGTAACGGGTTTGCCCAATTCGGTCTCGCAAATGGTGTGGCGACTGTTGCTGGAGAACACCCTTATGGAGAACATCCTTCAAGAACTTTATTTGTGCGTAATATAAATAGTAATGTCGAGGATTCAGAACTCAGAGCGTTGTTTGAGGTAGTGTTCTAGTACCATCTCGTTAAATTTATCATTATTGTAGTTCTTGATGTTCAATTATGGTAAGAGTTGAAAAAGGCACTACTTTGTGCTTTTTTAGACAAGCATCTCGGAAATATTTATCGCATGTAGATTTTACCTATTCTCCATCTTAAAGCCTGATCTTTTTTACCATTAGCGTTGGATTTGGGGAAAATAAATTATTGTTCTTGTAAAAATGTTAGAGCACTTTAGTTTGCTAAAATGCATGATTGCAGACAAATTTTGGAAACAATTTAGTGAAAACTGGTCCTATATTTGGCATTTTATTTAGAGAATTGCTCAAGAGTAGTGCTTATTTTGCATTTTATCGAAGCATTACGGAGAAATCAGGGAAAAATTAGTAAACAAACGGATCACATTTTTGGCTTTTTGTGGAAAGGATTGCTCAATCTTTCAATTTGTAGTGTTTATTTATGATTTTATGCAATAAATCATGTTATAATTTGTCTGCAATGAAAAGCTAGGTATTCTTGGTTTGAAAGTCATCCAACATTATTTATAGCACATTACAATGTTACATCATTAGCTGGAGAAATTGTTGAAACATTAGTGAAAAAACTGGTTATATACTCCACTTTTTGTGTACAAACTTACTCACTCTCACAAGTTTTAGTATTTAAATTCGTGTTGCAAACATGCAATGAAAAGCTAGGTATTCTTTGTTTGAAAATTCAACCGACATTGAGAGAAATCAGTTATTGAAAAAACACAGATGAGGAACAATGGATATGCTCATTATTCTGTTGTAGTGTTTATGTTTGCATTTAATTGAACCATGGTTTGTTTGCAATGATAAACTGCGATCTATCATTTGAGAAGTCAATCAATATTGATGTTGGTATACTTGATCGTTATTCACACGTTGTAGAAATCTAAGATTTTTTTTGTCATTTTTTATTATTTACAAACAAATTATTTTCTCTATCTTGTAGCAATACGGTGATATTAGAACACTCTACACAGCATGTAAACACAGGGGTTTTGTGATGATATCTTACTATGATATCCGTGCTGCTCGAACTGCCATGCGTGCATTACAGAATAAGCCACTAAGAAGAAGGAAGTTAGACATTCACTACTCAATTCCAAAGGTTCAGATTTGATTTTTATATTTTCCTTGTTCCTTACCATAGAAGTTGATGTAACTTAGATTTCCATTTGTTTTTTCGTGTGTACTAGGATAACCCGTCAGACAAAGATATAAATCAAGGAACTTTGGTTGTTTTTAATTTGGATCCTTCAGTTTCATGTGAAGATCTTCTTCAAATCTTCGGGGCATACGGTGAGGTTAAAGAGGTAATTTTCCTTCCCTCTCCATCGGTCTTTTTAATGCAAAAACCTGACCACTGTTTGAACCATAAGGCTTTGTGTACTTATATATATTTTTGCAAACTAACCATCATTACGATAGACCTGCCTTGAAAAACAGATTCTGCTAGGGAACGTGGGATTTTGGAAATTTATATGTGAAAAGAAGCATTGCACTTCATGCTTTTTTATTAACTTTTTTTTCTTCGTTGTGGCAAGAATATGAGACTGTTTTCAACAAATATTCAATTACTTTGAAGAAATTTGGTTGATAAAGTTGCCTATAATGGATCATAGCAATACTTTCTTGAACCATTTTTGTAAAGACAAAATTATTCTTTCCTTTCTTCCCTTTTCGCATGTTTCCAAGAATGATGTATTAATCATTGTCAAGAAAAAAAGATTCGCATCTAGTGGGTGGTGTTGGATTGCACCATTGAAGCCTTTTTATAGGATCTTGGGGGAAATTTAAATTTTTTGCATGATAACAGATAAGGGAGACACCACACAAAAGGCATCACAAGTTCATTGAATATTATGATGTTAGAGCTGCAGAAGCAGCCCTTAGATCCCTCAACAGGAGCGACATAGCTGGGAAGCGCATAAAGCTTGAACCTAGTCGCCCTGGGGGAGCCCGTCGAAAGTAAGTCTACATATATTTATCATTTAAAATTTTAATGAAAAAAGAAAAGAAGTTCCTTTAATCTATCTTTTTTGTCACCCTCTTTCGTAGTTCTCATATTTTGAGTAAAGAACCTTGAAGATTAGTATAGTTAATTTCCAAAATCTAGCAGAAAGTGATAATTTGTATGAAGAATTGTGTTAGCTCTTTTAAGAAAGACTTTTGCTTACTTTAATGTTGATTGAAGATCATCATTCACCACAGGAAAGTTCTTGTGAAATTAGATTTTGGTTCTAGGAACTTTGGCGGTTGGATGAATGAAGTCTACATGTTGATTTGCTGATTGAGAAATCGATTTATACCTTTTTGAATTGTTGTTTGTTGACATAGTGGTGTATGGTATTATTAGTTAGGTACATTGGACTTAAATATCAAATTTGGTACTTTTGCTTGATCTAGTTGCCGAAATCGAGAAAATATATTTAGTGGTTTTTGGTGAATAATGTATTGCAACGGATGTCGAGTGCATTGATTATTAATCCTAAATGTGACAAAATGGGAGGGTCGGGCTGGCTGGTATCTGGTCAAAACAGTATAATTTTTTTTGGGTATGGGTTGAAACAGGTTGGGTTGGATAACCCGAAACACCTAGCGTCCAGAATCTCTAAACCTTCTATAAACAATTAGTCTTTCAAATATTATGTTATATCAGTAATTATTTGATCTTCGAATGAAATGATCTAATTGGAGGTCTTATGCATCAAAAATATACTTTGGGCATGTTTCAATTCTGTTTTCCCTGAAACTTATTATGTTTCTTCTAATGTTTCTGTTTGGCTGGCTAGGGATAAATCATATCCCGGATCTACCCTTTCATAATTGAATGGGTTGAAATTGCCAACTCTTATTGACCCTAACAGTTTATTTTCTTTCTGTACGCCAGCCTAATGTTACAATTGACTCAAGAGTTTGACCAAGATGACACTCAAAGTTTTCGACTTCAAGTGGGTCCCTCGATTGCCAATTCGCCTCCTGGTTAGACCTTCTGTTGTTATCTTGTGTTGTTTTGGAGAACTATGTTTTGAGTTGATATTTTTGACCATCTTACAAAATAATTCAATGTAATTCACCTTGCAGGTGTCTGGCCACAATTTGGCAGCCCGATTGAACACAGTCCTCTACAAAGTCTAAGCAAGTCACCGGTCCTTGGCTCAATGAGCTCGAGTTTTGGCAACAATTTACCTGGTCTGGCCTCAATTTTGCACCCCCAACCAGCCAGGATAGCACCAATTGGAAAGGACCATGGAAAGACTAACCGAAACCATGTTGAACAAAATAACACATTTCAGCACTCTCATTCACTTCCGGACTCCAAATGGGGTCCATTTAGCGAACCATTTAGCGAACCCATGTCTTCTTTTGGTGGTTCAAGCACAACTGGTTCAGGAATTGAAACACTATCTGGCCCCCAATTTTTGTGGGGCAGTCCCAATATATACTCTGACCAGCCGAAAGTTCGCCATGATTTTAGATCACCTACCATGGCTCGCCCGTTTACCACATCCAACGGCTTGCCTGGCCCGACCCACGGGTTCCCAATCGCAGGGCGTCATGGATCGTTGCTTCATCAACATCATCATGTTGGATCGGCTCCATCCGGGATCCCGTTTGAAGGGCATTTTGGTCATTATCACGAGTCTCCGGAAACATTGTTAATGAGCTCACCTGGTTACGGGGATGTAGGTATAGGTCATATTGACAGAGGCTTTTTAGGTTCTCGTGGGTCTGTAGAAAATGGTTCTCCAAGTTTCAGCACCATGTCTTCTCCCAGGGTTAATCCTATGTTTCTTGGTAACGGGCCATATGCGGGGCTAGGGCCAACAATTGCGGAAAGTATGAGCGAGCGGGGACGGAACCGTCGTGTTGACCAAAATGGAGGTCAAACTGATAGCAAGAAACAGTTCCAGCTTGATCTTGATAAAATCAGAAGCGGGGAAGATATTCGTACAACTTTGATGATCAAAAACATTCCTAACAAGTAAGACAGACTTCAACTTGGTTATCTATTGCCCGTAGAACTAATTGGTATGCCTAAAAATCAACCTAAAAATTTGATGAGAGATATGTGGCAAATGAAAGGAAAAGACAAGGAGAGAAATGTGCAATTCATGTGTAACATTTAATGGATTAGGTTGATTTTTAGGTTCTTTTACAAGTAAGACATACTTCAACTTGGTTATCTATTGCCCATAGAACTAATTGGTATGCCTAAAAATTAACCTAAAAATATGTTGAGAGATTTTTAATGGATTAGGTTGATTTTTAGGTTCTTTTATAAGGCATATGTATCGTTCTTCATTTTAGGCACCTAAAAGGTTACATCTTGATTATTTTTGGCACTTGAATATTTCATCTTGATTATTCTCGGCAAAAAGATCTCATCTTGATTAGTTGATTATCCTTGGCGCTTAATGATTTCATCTTTGATTATTTTTGGCACTTAAAAGATTGCATATTGAGTAGGTGGTTAATCTTGGCACTTAAAAGATTTCATCTTTGATTATTGTTGGCACTTAACAAATTCATCTTGATTATTTTTAGCACTTAAAGATTTCATCTTGATTATTTTCAGCACTTAAAGATTTCATATTGATTATATTTTTGGTACTTCAGGTATACTTCAAAGATGCTGCTTGCTGCTATTGATGAAAATCATAGCGGTACTTATGATTTTCTTTACTTGCCAATCGATTTTAAGGTATACAATTTTAAGAACTTCTTGATAGTCGGAATCCCTCTTCCCTTCCTTTCGGATTGGTAAATATGACGGATTCTGCCCTTTTAATGCAGAACAAATGTAACGTTGGCTATGCATTTATCAACATGCTCTCTCCAACACATATAATCCCATTTTACCAGGTTTGTTCTACCTTCCAGTTGACTATCTCTGAGTTGTTGATTCAGTATGGTCTTAATTGAAGTTATATATTTATATATATGTAATTATTGTTTAGGCGTTCAATGGGAAAAAATGGGAGAAATTCAACAGTGAAAAGGTTGCTTCTTTGGCTTATGCTCGAATCCAAGGAAAAATGGCACTTGTGACCCATTTCCAGAACTCAAGCTTGATGAATGAAGATAAACGTTGCCGCCCTATTCTTTTCCATTTAGAGGGCTCGGAAGCTGTTGATCAGGTAACATGTTTATTCTAGATATCAAATGTGGTGGTTGGATTATTTTTCTATATATCTTGCAAGGGTCAAATGAAAAGTTTAGCTAAAAGGGGTAAAAGTGTGGGTGTAATCATACATGATGCATCAATTATTGTAAAAAAAATATTAAAATTGAGTAGTTTATCGAGCTCAAGTTTGGCTTGTTTATTACTTATATATTTTTATAATTACTTTTATATGTGTTTATAATCACATTATAAAAAGTATCATAATATATATTATATTAATTATTTTTATTATAATTTTGATATATAATAAAAGTTAATAATGTATATATCAAATGAAAAGCACATAAATAATAGGCTTGTTTGGGATCTTGAGCCTAGTCAAGTTCGATATACGAAAGCTTGGGCTCGCTTTAATGAGCCGATCTTGAATTTGCATACGAGCAGCTTGAGGTAACCCCCCCCCCCCCCCCCCAGGGACGAGTCCTAGCCTAGCCATAGCCTGCCTACGATTGCTATGATTTTATGGAAGTTTTTAAGTTACTATCTACTCTCTTCATCTTGAGCTTTTAGCAAGCCGATCTCAAGTTGCTTATGAGCGGCTCGGCTCGTTTACACCCCTGTTTTTGACCTTTAAATCCAAGTGATGCCCAAGCTTTCTCGAACCAAAGCTTGATTTTATGAAAATGTTAAATTACTATCTACCCTTGTCGTCTTACAGGAATCACTGTCATCAAATAGTTTGAATATCCAAATGCATCGGTCAAACGGTTCAGACTCAGGATACTCGTCAGGTAGCCCCCCAAAAAATGGTGCGGGATCTGGTGCTACCGAGCAGAGCTAACAGCAGGTGAAGCCAGCAGTCTTACCAAAGTCTGTAAAACAATAATGACTACCCAAGACTGCTGACTTTCATCGGTACATATTGTGTATAGAGCTTGGGAGAATCGCTTAAAAAGGAAACCAAGGGTGCAGATTTTTACTTTCGAGAAGATAAAAAGAGAAACGAAAAGAGAAAAGATAACCCATGATCAAAAGGCATTCGAAAGAGGAGAATGATGAAATGTACAGGTGGAGATTGTCGTTTTGCGGTCAAATCTTCTGTTCTTTTCACCTCTTCGTTTTGGGAACCATTTTCCCGTTCCGATTTTGGGGCGTATATGATTATGATGACGACAATGAATTGTATAGGATGCGGTTTAGATCTGACTTTTCATGTGTTTTTAATCTTATCTTTAGTTGTCATGAGCAGTTTTTTCATGTTTTAGAAGAACATTTGTTTCTTGTAGAACCCTTTTAGAGGTCTAATCTATCTTTATCACTCTGTAATGAATTGTATCTGATGTATGAAAGTATGTACCATAAATTCCAATGTTATAGTTTCTTGGGTAGTTGTGTTTTCCAGTCATGTTTTGCTTTAGTGGTTCCAATGTCCTCATTTCATGCAATATGTCAAAGAGTTTATGTTTGACCTTTTTTGGTCAAAGCCCAATCTAAAGGTTAAATCATAATCTACATTAAATAACTTTTCATGTAACTTTTCTTTTAAGGGTGTAAATGAGTCGAGTCGCTTGTGAGTTACTTGAGATCGACTGCGATACAAAACTCAAAACGAGCCGAGCTTAAGCTTTGAGATAGGGCTCGTTTAATAAACGAGTTCGAGCCCGAGCTTTACATATCGAAGCTCGAGCCGACTCGCGAGCCTTGACGAGCCTTTTATTTATAATTTTTTTATATATATTTAAAAAATAATATTATATATAAAGTTATGATAAAATTAGTAAATATATGTATTATTTTCTATATAAAAAAATATAATTCTAAATGTATACAAATTTAATTATAATAATATATAAATAAATAAAAATTAAATAATTGTCGAGCTCGAGCCGAGCTCGAGTTTCAGAAATAAAGCTCGAGAGTCGAGCTCTGTGAAATTTAAACGAGCCGAGCTTGAGCCTAGATGAGCTCGGGCTCGGCTCGTTTACACCCCTAGTTTCTTTTGATTCTTGGACCATAAACATAGATACAGAGATCCCAAGGTGGTAACATCAAATTTATTATTGAATTTGAGCTCACTACATATCATAATCCAGTAAACTGATCTACCAACATGGTAGAAAACTGGGATGAAAATTGAAAGCCTCAATATTTACAGATTCAAATACTCACAATTGAGCATAATGCCATTGAGCTTATTAACATTGTTGCAGTCAGATCTTTATTTCCTGGTTATAAGTTCGATGTCGATGAGGAAACAACACTTACCGTCATCTCTAACATAATGCACGCGGCCTTTCATGATCCGAAGAAGTTTTCTAGAAAGATTGAGAGCAAGTCCTTCTTCGGTACCCGATTGTTTTCCCTCTTCATACATTTCTCTGATAAGATCTGCAGGTAATCCTGGACCCGGGTGAGTCATTCTGCAACAACAAAGTAGTTAACGAGGAATTTTAAACAGATGGGTCATGTGGACATGAAAGGCGGTTTTGCCTTTATATTGAACTAGGATGTAAAATAAGACGTGTCGTGAGTCTAAATGTTTCATGTTCTTGAAACAAGACTAATTAGAGGTCGCCATTCGACCCATTTACTTATGACTTAGTAAGATCCGGTTGATGTTTATTTTAAACGGGTCAGATAAAAGATTTTGCTAGTAAGGAAACATGCCAAATGGGTCGAAAATCAGCCAAGTGTATTTTTAATGCATATAACCTCCTAAATTATTTGAGGGCAATTGCTGAAATAAACCATATAGATTTCTGCAGAATTTGCAAATAAGCCCTTGGATTTTATATTTTAATGATTAAATCCATAGAATTTTAAAGCTTTAAGTAAAAAAAAGTATTTCCGGTATTCTATATAGTTTAGGGAAAAAAGGGTTTCTTTGTTAAATTTTAGATTGTTGAGTTTTAAAAGTTATAGATTTAATGATGCAAAAATAAAGTCCAAGAACTTAGGTATGGATTTAGTGAAAATCCATAAGTTTTGTCAACAATTCCCCATTTCATTATTAAAAAGTTTATATAACTGTAACAATTTAGTAGTAGTCATATCTAACACATTAACGGGTCACTAAAAGGTTCTAAGAAAAGAAAAAGAAGTGTTTGCATGTCAACCAATCCCATTCTGACGGATTTGACACGCAATAAATAAACTGTACCTGAACTGTAGATGAATGAATTCTTGCCCATTTTGGATCATCTTAAGCCCAGGGGACACTTTGATTTCCACCCACCCATTTTGTGAAGGAGCATGGTTCACAATGCTGATCAAGAAATCTGACAAGATTATCTGAAGCTTAATTTGATCACCAATAAGATCAAGCATTTTGACTTGCTCTGGTATTTCATGAACCAATGGGATACCCTTTTCCTTCAACACAATCATTACTTGGCTCACAATTGCATCTAAAAGACTCTCCATTACAAATTGGTCCAAGTTCAGCTCCACATTGCTGCAAAAACAGACCAGAAACCTTAATAAGTAACAGGTAACAGTTTGACTTTTGAGGTCAAAGTCAAACATTCATATTGGAATCTTTCAGCGGACAATAACACCGAAACGCATGTGTATCTAGGGGTGTAAATGAGCCGAGTCGCTCGTGAGCTACTCGAGATCTGATTCGATAGAAAACTCGAAACGAGCTGAGCCTTAACGAGCTCGAGCTTTGAAATAGGGCTCGTTCAATAAACGAGTTCGAGCCCGAGCTTTACATATCGAGCTCGAGCCGGCTCGCGAGCCTTAACGAGCTTTTATTTATATAATTTTAATAAGTTTTTTAAATATATTTAAAAAATAATGATTATTATATATAAAATTATGATAAAATAAGTAAATAATATGTATTATTTTCTATATAAAAAAGTATAATTCTAAATATATACAAATTTAATTATAAAAATATTAAAAAAAATTAATAATAAACGAGCCGAGCTCAAGCTTAAATATTTCTTCACGAGCCAAGCTCGAGTTCAGAAATAAAGCTCGAATCGAGCCAAGCTCGAGCCTAGACAAGCTCGGGCTCGGCTCGGTCGTTTACACCTGACAGAAAAGACTGGTCTCTGAAATTATAATAATCTGCTTAACCAACCCTACATGTACTAAAAATGACCAGTTTTGGGCCCAGACTGTTTTGACCCGTTACCCAACCCGCTCATTTTTTCACCTACATAATTAGAGTTCAAGACTTACCCTTCTGTGATAAGGTTTATGTCCATAATGTCAATAATTGATGCAATTTGTCTTTCACAAGCACCACTTGTCTTAAGATACTGCTTCTGATCATCTGAAATACCCGAATTTTCGAGAAGTTTGTGAGTAAAACGCAGCCCGTTTAACGGGTTCTTTATCTCTTGCTTAATATAGCCTAAATCATTTTGTGTGGATGCAAATTCTTGATCTTTTTTACTGTTTCCTAAACACATTTGTGTACCAGCCCTCAAAAAACAAAAACACCCAACCACTTTCCCATTTTCAGCAACTCTCTTGTTTGTTGTCAAGTAAACCTCCACAAGATTCCCATCTTTTGCAAAGAACTCAAACGGCAAATCCGTAGAATCATGACCGTTGATTGCTTTATATAACAAAATCATAAACTTTGTCATTGCATCTTCATCTTTAAGTTGGCATAAACCTCCAAAAACTTCACCAGGAAGCACTTTTCCAAGAACTTCTTGTTTCATATGACCCGTTAGCTTTTCCATGGCTGCATTCCATTCAGAACAACAAGCGGTTTCATTTGAAGCAAATAAAGGAGGAATTAGAGGATTTAGAGTTTGAATAATCGCGTTATAATCTCCTTCCATACGACTGAATTTATCCATGATAGTTTTCTCATTTGTAACATCTTGACCCACAAAGCATACACCAACCACATTGTTCATATAGTCCCTGCTTGTGCAGGTGTTAGCCATAATGTATATTAGAGTTTTGTTCTGCTGGTGCATGACAACTTTTTGGAGTCTTAGTTCAATGTTTTTCTCTTCTTCACCTGTATCAAATCAAGCATGTGACCATAATAAGTACCTAGAGAAAAACATAGTTTGACTTTCATGGTCAAACAGGTTCTAAGGAAAACACTAAAGGTTGCAAAATGGGTGGATTCGACACGTTTAGTTTGATAATGGGCCAAAATACGTTGGGTCTTTCTGACCTGCAAACACCTTTCTTTATCTGACCCGCAAAACCTCTTTTTATTTTCTATTGAGTTAACTTCCTTTTTGGTCCCTGAGGTTTACCGGTTTCCTCACTTTTAGTCCAATTTAAAAAAAAAATCGATTTAAGGGCCTCACCTTTGGTTTTTTTTCTCAATTTTGGTCACCTTTAAATATCCGTCCAAATTAATCGTTAAAATGAATGGCATTTATGTCCAAATTAAACTCTATTCACCTTTAGAAATTAGATAGATCGACTTCCTTTTTAAGTTGGTGAATTAGAGTTAAAGTTGGACATAAATGCCCTTCATTTTTACGATTAATTTGGACGGACTTTTAAAGGTGACCAAAATTGAGAGAAAAAAAAAACCAAAGGTGAGGCCCTTAAATCGATTTTTTTAGAAAATTGGACTAAAAGTGAGATAACTGGTAAACCTCAGGGACCAAAAAGGAAGTTAACTCTTTTTAATTTTATAAACACTTAAAGTGTTAAATATGAATACAAAAACTATATTGTTACAATAATGATCTAATTTTTGAAATTTGGAACACTTTGGGAGGTTTTATGCATTATGAACACACTTGGGTGACTTATGACCCATTCTTATTTTAGATATATTTTTTTAAAGTTTACTTGTTGACCCGTTAGCAAGAGCATGAATTTACCAAATCAGGCATGAAAAGATACAATAAAACTCTAAAAAGAAGATCTTTAACAAGACTTACCTTGCAAAGCTCTATAAAGAAGATCTTTAACAACTCCATGTGAAGTTTCATGAACAAATTCATCAATCAAAGATTTCCCCATAGCCTCACTAGCTTTGACTCCAGTCAACTCTGCAATTTTCCCATTCCACCCATTAATTAAACCCGAACCATCAACACCAAAAATAGGAACAGATGCTGTGTCAATCAATCTCACCATTTCACAAGCCACCGAACTAGTTTCATCCACCCGTTGACCATCATTCTCGCTCTGTTGACCATATTTCAAAACTTTATTATTACCACCATTATCTGCAACATCTTGAGCTGATGTTCCCATTATCAACTGCAAAGAATGAATCACATTAATCTCAGAAACTTCCCATGGCAAACTTCTACTTTTCACAACTTCACAAAACGCCTTAAATGAAGATCTTGGATGTATTTTCTCACTATCATCTTCATCTTCAGGGTGATGTTTACACCCCGCCCATTTTATTTCTTTTTTCGAATGTGATCTGAACCAAAACAAGAAATCTTTCGAAGTGATTCTTGCAGCAGCAATTCCACAAACCGCATCACCAAGCAAAGCCGCATCAGGATAACCAGAGTCTAACAAACTCTCGGTACTGAACCCTGTGGAATCCTTATGTTCGTCACACAACCATTTGACTAAATCCATAACTTGTACTTCGTTTGGTGAAACGCCTACTAACCAAACTTTTTCATCATAGTATAAAGCTGCTCCATCACACTTGACTAAATCCACTATACTTGGAGACTGAGTTATGATCCGAAACGGCTCATCTCTCAGGAGCATGTCACATAAGGTGGTCTGCATACGGAGGATCTCTTTCTCCGCTTTTTGTTCGGCTAATTTGAGCTCCATGTAGAGCTGCAAACCCATAGACTGCATCAGAAACTCACACGCATAACGAAGCGGAAACGGGATGTGACGTGGCGTGGTGTGGTGGCAAGCCACCAATCCCCATAGTTTCATGGAGTCATTGTTGTTTATAAGAATTGCCATCACTAAAGATGCAACAGAATTCATGTTAGCCATGTAAACTGCATGACACCCATAGGGCGCCCGGAGGGTCGAGTTGACCAAGCAAAGTGGTTGACTTAACTCCTCACTTTGAATCACTGGAACTGATTTCGCTCGACAGTCAACTATTATTCTCACTCGATTCTGTTTGAACAAAAACCGGGCCGCTTGTGGGATATCTGTTGCAGGATAATGTAACCCTAAATACGGCTCTAAATCAGACCTTCGAATCTCTGACACAACTTCACCATGATCATCATCATGAAACTTATAAACCATAACCCTATCATAACCAGTAAGTCTTTGCACTTCTTCAACAATTGTGTCACACATAGCCCCTATATCGCCACTAGGGAGAGACTGCAACCTAGAAATCGCTCTAACGACAAGTTTTTGCGACTGAACTGCACCAGAAAGCAGCAATGTGGGATCACTAGAGTTAGCTGGCTCCAAATCAATCACCACACCAACATCAATCCTATGAAGAATCGCGTAAAACAGCTTTCGGGTAGTCCTAGAATGAACCCAAATAGGGTTTAACAAAGTGATTTCTCTAGAACCTACAGCTTTTTCTAATGAAACCCTAGAACTAGAACTGAAAAGGTTTCTAGCATCAATTCCAATTAGGGTTTTGATTTTCTTCTTTTTAGGGTCAGTGGTATTCAGATTCAAACCCAACATACCAAAACAGTTTTCACTGAAACTTATGATTCTAAAACTGGGTTCTTGAATTGCAATCAAACAACCAAAAGGTTGAACAAAACCACCCCTTTGAATTTTGGACAAATAATGAGTCATTTCTTGTTCACCTGCTGGTTTTGGAGTATTTGTGAGCAAGGTTTTGTAGTGAAAAGATTTACCAGATCCAACAGACTGCTCAAACTCTGAAACAAGCCTAGCATCAGTACCATATTGAGCCAAAATTTGGTTTTTGTTACCTGGGTTCATGTTGCTTCCACCTGATGAAGATGAAGTGGGACCAGTGGTCTTATTGTTGTTAATGGTGGCTTCCCCTGTACTCATACTGAAATCTTGATTTCAACTTTCAAGTTTCAACTGTCTTTCTTCATTATAAACAGGTGGGATTTAAGAAAAGAGGTGAAAGATTGGAGCTTTTTGAAGATGGGATGGACCAAGAATAAAGATATTCCATGGGGTTATGAAAAGGGTGGAGAATCATAGAAATTGATTGATTTGTTTTCTTGAAATTAGAGAATTTCCTGTTTTTACGGAGTATGAAGAAGATGTTTTACGATAGGATTGGGTAGAAATGTAGAAAATAAAAAACTAGTGGATGAGAGCAGAGGTTGGAAGGGAAGGAGATTTTGGTGGCAAATTGGCAATCTTGTCATGTTTATCTGCTTTATAAATAATTTGAATTGGGCAGATGAACTGCACATAGATTA